>JADRCD010229590.1:0-42247 GCA_019843815.1 Montemys delectorum | reverse complement strand
GTATCAATGCACTAGGTAACAGACTTGGGATGCTAGGTTTTTCTCACTTTGTTTCTAAACACAATTCATTTGACAGTGTTCAAGAGACGCCTGGTACAGAATATGGAAATGAAGTGAACGGGAGCCCTGGAACTCATAAAAGAGATATAATTTCACAGTAGAGTGTAAGTAAAGCAGACAAGCTGTGATGGACATAAAATAAAAGCAGATAGCAAGGATGCCATGAGAGGGTTACAGATAATGACTTTTCAGTATCATTTATTTCCTTATCATTGTAAACCAGAACTGGTGAGAACTTGAGATGCTATTGCCTGGCAATGACAGTCTTCCTTAACCACCTAGCTTAAGTTGTTCCTTCTTTGATTATTTGTTCATAGTAGCAAAAAAAAAAAAAAAAAAAAAAAAAAAAAAAAAAAAAAAAACCCTAATATAGCCATCTGTTCCTTTCTCTCATTGGCCACTTCTAGATGGTATTGAAATTGTTCTGGACCCACTCTCTCCTCTTTTGAATCATGTGTGTCTTCATTTAAACTCTATTTCTGTCACTTTCCACTTTGGCTTTTATTTCAGGGATTGGGCTTCTAGGGTATGACGCACATGATGATGAGAATCTCATCAAGCCACTAGAACATTCTGAAGACACAGCATAAAACTCAAAATTGAACAACATCAGTGAAGCTGGCAGAGCAAATTTAAATAAACCAAAAACAACAACAACAAAAAAAATAACAGGGAGCTGGTGACACACACATGCAGTTTCAGCACTCAAGGAGCAGAAGAGGGAAGATTTTAAGTTTGAGGGTAGTCTGGGATAGTTAGTGAGACCCTGCCTTAAGACTTCAATAAAGAAGGAAGAGAGAGAGAGACAGAGAGAGAGAGAGAGAGAGAGAGAGAGAGAGAGAGAGAGAGAGAGAACGAATGAACATTACAGGCAAGAAAATAAATGAAAGACCCAGGTCAGAGGCTAAGTGAATTCAGAAGACCTGTAGAGTTCTGCTGACTGTTAGGACAATGTCTAGCTCTATGTGGCTACGACCCTTTGAAATGTGGCTGATACTTAAAAGAGTAATTTTGTGACTATGAAAAGGTGCTATCTTGTAAAGACAGTGCAACCTGAGTGCAAAGAGTCTTCCTAGCAATATCTTAATATTTATTATGGGTCCAAATAGTAATAATTTAATGTGAATTATATAGAACATATGATTGAAAGCAATTTTATCTGTTTTTATTTTTCTTAATTTGGGTGGCAGATAATTAAAACTGACACGTGGGACTCACATTTTACTTCTATTGGTGAGCCCTAAAAAATGGAGTAACACTCTACAGTTATTTATATATTCAAGAACAGGGATTGTGTTCTTCAGTCAGAAGTACTGAGGTATTCCTTTAAGGGATGTCATTCCTATTTGGGTGGGGACATTGAAGAATTAACTTGTAGACTCAGTCATTTCTAGAACTATCTATAAACAAACACAGGACCCCCCCTAGAAGTCATGTATCAAACTAAACAGGTGATCTTGGGTAAATATAACTTCTTTTACTAGGGCGATCTGTGATACATTTGGACACATCACAGGTTTCCCATGGTTGAGTCACTTTCAATGGGGCATGGGCACCTACTGAATGCCTTCAGTGCCAGTATGTGGCTAATTGGCCACATGCCCAGACTGCTACAGCCCTCTTTGGGTCAGTAATAGTCCTGGTTCTTGGGTGAAGAACTACTCACCTCTCAGAGGTGAATTAACTCTTTCAGAACACTAGGGCACCATTAGGCACACTAGAAAAAAAGTAATTTACTCAATGGTCCCCTGAGGACACCCTGGAGAAGAGAACAGAAGCTGTGAAACGCTAAGCTCACATGGAATTACTGCAAAATCAATTAGGGAAACAAGACAAATTAGATGGCATGTGCTCTGTCCAATTGAGACAGAAAGGATCTTTATGGGGGGGGGGGGGTTGTAATTGCCTGATGGGAATGTAGCTAAGAAAATTTGTGTTTTCTGAGGACTTTGAAAGGGAAGAAGAAAGCATGCTAAAATTTCTGTTCTGTATTAAAATACATTGCATGCTTGTGTGCTTTAAGACTTATAATTAACAATGTTCTGGTATTGCCTCCACTTCTACTTTAGCTTAACCAATATTTAGCTCAACTAGTATTTGATGGTTAAACCGGGAATCAGGAAGTTTGCCTTCAATCGCTATTTCTCCCGGCACATGTCTACCTACCTGTGTGATCATGGGCAGTTTCCTTCCCCTTAGCTTCCCACTTGGGAGATATAGATTGTGTTGGCATATAGATGGTCTTGGAGAGATTTGGTGAAAGGGATCCAGGAATTGCCAATCATATCCCAGAAACCAGAACAGCAGTTCACAAGCAAGCAATGATAACGCAAAGACGCAGATGGTTGTTTTATGTTTAACTGAACTTTTGCCCACCCCACTTCCACCCCCAATCTAGAAAGAGCTGTGCTAATCTGGATCGGAACAAGTCTCTATGCCCGAAACCCTGACACAGATTTCCTACACGTTCAATGACTGTAGGAAAAACAGGGACAGACTCCAAGTGATGGGTTTTGCTTCAATAAAATAGGTTCTGGGTCATCCACTTTCTTTCGTTATGAGAAGAATTAGACTGAGGTGGTTTCATTCCCACATGTCTTACAGACAAATGTGGCCTACTTAGACTTATCTGACCCACTAGGAACTCTTCTTGAGATAGAGGGAGAAATAGTGGACTTTTCTGGAAAGGAAAAAAACCAGTTTTCTGGCTTTTCTTCTCCACCACTGTTCCATCACACTGTTTATGGTCGTCTGAGACCTTTAGCACTGACCTGATTTTATTGATGTGACTGGTTTCAGATTTATAAAGGCAACAACAAAAACTTTCTGTTGGTTCTTTGTGCTGTCTTTCCAAACCAAATGCTCATTGGGGTCCTTTGAGAAAGTTTATGAAGGACATCTATCTTAACAATTTAGATTAATGGCTTTCATAAAAACGATATTAATCCCTGTCTCTGTGGCAGTATCCCTCATATGTCAGTTGCCATCCTATGTGCTGAGATGTGTCAATGCATTTAATCCTTCCAAGGTAGGAAGGGTTTTAATCACAGTAGGCATTCCTATTTGACTGAGGAAAAGGGCTGAGGTACTGAGAGGTGAAGCAAGAGGAGCCAAGGTGTCCTGAGTAGCAGGTAGCACAGTCAACATATAAATACAAGTTCAAGGCCCTTAGGCATCGAGGTGCAGTGCTGTTTAGTGGCAGTCTCTTCTGGTCCCTTCTGTGTATTTCAATTGGCTAACACCTTCCACTTAAAGACCAAACAGACTTAAAATTTGCAGTCTTGCTTTGATATTAATTTAATTCATAGAAAGGGATTCTAGCTGTATGTTAACTACTTACGCACAAGTGAACAGTGATTATCAAAGAGCTCTAATTAAGAGCACACAACATATTTATATTTGTTGTAGTTAATGTTTTAATTGCATAATAAAATTTGCTAATCCACAGCAGTAATTATGAAGCATCTGAATTTCATTTCATTTTATGCAAAAATGCCATATAACCATGGAGGTCTAATGACATTTGGTGCCTCTCGTCTTATCCTCTCTTCATTCAGGCAGGAGGAAATGTGACACACAGATCAAATTCTTTAGTCAAAATCAGCCATAATACACATCACTGGCACCCTATGCTATCATATTGCCGTTCATTAGGATGCAAAATTTAACGACTTGCAATAGGCATTGCTGTTATCATACTTACTGTTGAGTTGCTATGATATGTGAAGAAAATCATTCCATGAAGGCCCTGCCCAGGAAGACACACTTCAGGGACTAGTTTTGGTAAAGGATATCCACTCATTATCCCTCCTGAGGGGAAAATTCTGAAGCCCTAACATCGCTCAGTG
This sequence comes from Montemys delectorum, assembly GCA_019843815.1. NCBI lineage: Eukaryota > Metazoa > Chordata > Mammalia > Rodentia > Muridae > Montemys > Montemys delectorum. The sequence continues at coordinate 38,339 of JADRCD010229590.1, read as the reverse complement.
GCAACTTGGCACACAAAAGGGCAACAGTCTGAGTCCCCTGTGTTCTAAATAATGCAGCAGGTAATGACCTCATCAGGGTTTTTAAATCCCTTAATGCATATTTGAATTTTTCTATATAAACACCTAACTAATTAAGAACCTTCCACTTTTGTCACAGTGAAACACAAGGAGCTTGTGGCTTGGATTCTACAATTAGAGCGCCCACCTCCTTGCACCTCTCAAGCCTGCAGTTTTACAAACACCACACACTGTGTCCTCTATCTTGTAAGACTTAAAAGATTATGCTGGGCAGGGGTGGAAGCACAAGGTCTCTCTCTGTGGCTCTGAAAATACACCTTAAACTTCCTTTTAACCACAGGAGTAGATCACATGATGTTCTGTCAGGGAGGCAAATGCAAATTTGAGCTGTAAAAATAGGTGCCCCCTAGTAAGCAAAAGGCTCACTCTTTAAATACCACCTTTTTCTTATGTTCTTCATTTTTTTTTTTTTTTTGTCATGCCTGGGTTTCTATTTTCCTTTTTTTGCCTCACTTTCTGCCTCTTGAGGGAATCTTCTCTTAATCACTGCCCCCTTGTCTTACTTTCCTCCTGCAATTTATCTCTTTAGAGGAATATGGCAAGGCTGAGGAGTTCAGAGTTGGGAAGTTGTCACAGCTGGACACAGAGATGTAGCAATATCTCTTAATTGTCACCACCTTGCAGGAACAGTAGGACTCCATCTTTTCTGCCAGATTTCCAAAACACTATTCACTATGCTACAGAAAGCAGAGATGCTAGCTGCAGAGCTGCTGTTAAAATGGCTACAACCGCCCGGCTTCCCTCCTGAAGACCTTTTAAAACAGTGGTGATGGAGCTGGCATTGTCCGAGTCTAATAGGTGCCAAACAAATGTATCGAGCGTGGACTATATTCATCTCAATGCTGTCCTCAGAGGCAGAAATGGAGCTTACTTTGTGGGCTTGGATTTGTATCCTAATGACAGGAACCAGATTCCCCTCCACAGTCCCATGTTTATGTCCATATTCTCTAATAATTTACATGCCAAGTTTCATGTGAAATAGCTCCCAGAAGCTCATGCACTCAAACACTACATCCCCAGCTGGTGACACTTCTTAGAAGATGGAGACACCTGTAGGAGGTGAGGCTGAGCTATAAGAGGTGGCAGCTGAAGGAAGGGCAGACCTTCAGGGTTTTAGCTCAGCCAACCCTATTTCTGGCCCAAGCTCCCTTTGCTTCCACATCTGCTGGAGGCCACAAAACTATTAGCACTACACAGAGCCTTTGCTGTCATCCCGTGTTTACCACTCCACAAAGGCTGTATCCCCAGACTTTTAGCCCTCAATAAATCGTTCTTCCTTTAAGTTGCTCTGTCAGGAGTTTTGTCACAGTGACGAGGACATGAACTCTTCCTGTGTATTTATGGAATCACTGAAAATAATTAGTTTTACAATAACAGGATCACAGGTCATGTTTACTTGTAATTACAGACAATGACTCTCAAGGCATGGGCTGTTATATAAGCTTTGGCGTGGTTATTAAACACAACAGGAACAAAAGAAGATACAGACTAATGAAGATGCTGTCCTCATGTTACCTTGAGTGTTTTAGTTCAACTTTCAAGCCAATCATCTGCCTATGTGTTCTGCAAGATATGACCTATGTGCTTTTCACTGAACACTGTATGAATCTTCTATGGACCACTGTCTCAATGAGGTTTGGATCAGAGCAGTGGACAGAGTAATAAAAGTTACTTTATGAATTCACCCTGCCCCGCCTCTCCTTGGTCGCCCACCGAAACTAGAAACCTTTCTGTTTATCCCTCTGCTCTGTCTTAGCCTACTCATGAGACATTCTCTGATCTTTACCCCACTGAGCTATGGTTGTCCACAGCCCTCCAAGGAAGCCTTGCTTCATGAAAAAAACATTCTTCATTCAACAACTACTCAAATAATGCAGTCTATCTCCTTGACTTCCCCTTCTTGAAGGCCTGGCTTCTCTTGCTTCACCCAGAGTAGAAACTTTTCCTTCTACTGTACGTCACATGACATAGATCTTAAAGAATTCTTTCCTCCTCCCCATGGGGCACATTATATGTACAGAGCATACAGAGATTGTCTTCATTCTTCTTACCCTTACTTTTGATGTTATCAGCATGTGTTTTAGGTTACATTTGTCTAGATGTTAATCCTGGAAGAGATTTGAGGAGGATAGTTTAGTTGGGAAGTGATTTCCGGAACACAGTGGGGAGTAGGGAAGTTACTCAGGAAAGCAGGTATTATTAAATAAGTTACTGTTGCCCATAAAGTATGGGTTTCATAGAAAATTCTGGAAGCCTGTATGGAGTATATCTTCACAGTGTCCCTCACCAGGGTTAAGAGAGCTGTGATCTTTATAAAATAGATCCCACTCACCATGGGTTAAAATGGCAGAGAAGTGGCTAGGGATACAGAAGCAGATCCTGAGATGCTGAAGCGATCAAACTGGAACTCAAGATGATTATCCTGAAAGGTGACAAGCTCTAGATCAGCACTAAACACAAGATAATGATCTTGGTTCACTTCTTTCTACTTTTATTTTAATTGAGACAATACTATCCTAAGAGCTACCTTCAAAAGACTATCAGAGTCTACTGTGAGCTTGGACTCAAGTCCTTCTCGTTCATCTCACACAGGTTTTATATTGGCCAGATTTGGTTCTATATATTTTAATATTAGTTCAACACTGTTTTTCCCCAGGGTAGCAGACTTGATTTAGTTCACTTTTACTCTAACAGCCTTCTAACTTATCATCCACCTTACATTTTAAAATTCATTTTGCTAATATAACCTCTGAGTTTGTCCTCCATGCCATGAAAGCTTTAAGCTCATATATTTGGAAACCACTCCTGTCTTTCTTGCTTTGTCTAATAGACAAATGTGATCATGATGATACTGGATGTGTGCAGAATCATCCCAGTAATGGCAGGCACAAAATTGAAATGCATTATATTCTCCTAGGCTAAGGTTTTAATGCACTGACTTCAGGAGAGTCAGGCTGCTTGACAACAGGCAAAACAAAAACCATTTGATTGGATTCATGGGAGAGTCTAGGATTTGTTAGTCATAGAAAATGAAGACCTAGCAGTGGTGGCGCACGTCTTTAATCCCAGCACTTGGGAGGCAGAGACAGACGGATTTCTGAATTGGAGGCCAGCCTGGTCTACAGAGCAAGTTCCAGGACAGCCAGGGCTACATAGAGAAATCCTGTCTCTAAAAGCAAAATAACAAAAACAAAAACAAACAAACAAAACAAAACAAAAAAAGAAAATGAAGACCTAATTTTGGGAATTTTTTTTTCCTGATGGTATGGGGAATTTCTCAAGTGAGAGATATAAACCAAGGGACAACTTGTCTCTGGAGACATCCTGGCATTATTTTGTACCTACTGGTGTTTTCCCTTATGATAAGGATGTACGGAGCAGGCCTGATCCAATCCTGTTATAGGAAGGAGAGAGATTCAGTAAGTAAAATCTTTTGTGGATGAAGGTCAGGGAACCCCATATGTCCTTTTGTATCCCTGAGTGTCCCTATCATGATTTTTACTACTTTAATATCCAGCCTTACTTACATGTCTCTGTAATGCCTTACAAGGCTTAGACTCAATTTTAGCTTTCTTGGCAGGGACTATGAGTTCTTCATGTGCATTGCTCACCAACCCCCAAGCTCACTGTATGTGATCATTACTCACCTTCTTTCTCCTCTATGATTAGCAGCTATCTTTATCAACAAGCATGCTCACAGGCCCATACCTTGGTTCATGACAAACTTTCTGCCTTTAAGATGCTCTCAAGCTCATTGCTGCTCACTGCCAAACAGGTACACACACTACCGTCCATGTTACAAACAACGAAATATATCTTTTTACTGATTGTCTTAGGCTTTTTTGGGAAGGCTGCATACATATTTCTGAACAGCAAATTATCTTCATTAATGCAGTTGAGTTTGTTAAGTAATATACAATGTTGTGTTCATATTTGCATTTCAAACACCTAGCACTACAATTAGTAAATAATATTCTTTTGGGGGAACACTTTAAGAAAAACAAATAATGAAGTTATTTTTTATATAATGTTTTCTCTCTTCTCACTAATCTTATTACATTGAGTTTCCTGATCTATTTCCAATGTCTGATATACACTTAAATATTTTATAAGAAAGTAAATAAAATTATAAATATGAACTTTTTATTTGTTACAATTATGAATGAATACAAAGATGTCTCTTCAGAGACAACTATATGTCATCAATATAGTATAAATGTGAAATGTCTGCTAGCTTTCAACATGATGAGTAATATTTTAAACTGCTATTTTCTTAAGTAATTTTTTAAAATGTGTACTTCATTTATGTGTTGGGAAAACACACCATTCATTTGATGAACATAAATCAAGTTGCCACAAACTGCTATCTGAACCTACACCATGCTGCTTTGGATGTGTGTTAAGTAGTAAATCAATTTCATTGGAGGGCTTGGGTTTCCTCATTCCACTGAGAATGTACTCACTCTTCCCAGAGATGAAATAATCCTTTTACGTCTCTGGAGCTGCTTCAATAATTTTTTCCTATTTATGAAATTATCACACCACAATCTAATCCAAATCAAAAACCAAAAGTATTTAGACATGTGCAAAAGTCACATCTCTGTGGTATCACGGGTGTTGTGAAGCTTTGAGTCAAACCCAGTCAGCCCCATCCTTTTAGCAATTTCTCATACACCTTTGGCTCACTCATGACAACAATGTGTCAGTATCTGTTGGCTAGTATCATATAGTCTGAAATGCTCCTGGAGAGGTTGTAGAATAAAAGAGAATACAAAAAGTCTAGTGAGATACTTAACTAAAGAATATGATTCTTCGTTGGACAGATGAAAGTCATTGCTTGACATCACCTGTATGTGAATCTACTAAATTATCAATCCTCTAGGGTGTCTCCATTTTATAGAAAATTTATCCGCAGTCTACAGAATGCAAGACTAGTCCAGCCTCACATTTAAATCTGTTGGCATCCAAGTGCAGTGAAATGTAGCTTTAAGTCCATTGCAAGAAGAGCGTTATGGTGTTTTAAAAACTTTTTCAGGAAGCAGAAGGTACATTTAGGGTATGAAATGGTTTTCCCTTGAGCATCATGAATACCTGAGAGAAGCTATTTTTCTTAAATTGAAACAGTACACCCAATCCCTTGTGACATGATTGCTTCTATTCTACAGGAAGTGCACACACATTTGATCTGCACACACAGAACAGCCCATGATCTCTAATCTGTGTTCAGACACAAAATGAGTTAACTCATTTTAACTGGCTTGTAGGATGATGTTTTAGTCCACATAGTTTTAGAAGTAGTTCTCAGGGCTGCATGCTCCATCCGTAGCAACTGTGAATTGAATGATCCTTTGAAAGCAGCCCCCATAAATATTTCTGGGAAGGAATAATCTGCTCCCATTAAATCTACTAATGCTATCTTAATAGCAGAGCAAACAAATAGTTCAAACATCGTATCAGGGCACATGGGAACAGTAAGGGGCACTCTGGTGAGTGTACCTCATTACCGAGAATTGCATCACTGATTGTCTCCGAGGGAGACATATTTCTTGACAACCTGTCACCAGGAGACATGTGAATGTTCAGTGAACAAAGAATAACATTAACATTATGTATGTTAAAAATTGAATATCCCAGCCTCTGACAAAATGGGAATATCTTCTTATGACAAATAAAATACTGAAAAAAATAGTTAAGAGAGGAGCACAGCAAAAATTAAAAAAATGACTGTGTCTGACTAAAATTGTTATTATTTACAGAAAATGTGGAAGTCAATTTAAGAAAACACTGTAAATTTATTTTTTATGAGTAAGTGGATGTTGTTTATATTATCCTGTTAATAATTTCATGTATCAGTTGTTTGTTTCTGCAAAATTATACTAGAATTTGTTTTCTATCAAATAATTACTAATTTTGTTTGTGAAATAAGAGACAATGAAAATATCTCCTAGACTATGGTAATTTGAATTATGTTGCATGAGTGGCTAGCAAGGCTGATCCTGCAATCTTGAAAGGAAGACTCTTAAACAAGTGGGAAAATAACCAATTATTTTAAAGCAGCTCAAAAATATGGCCAACATAGCAGATAACAGATTATCTTCATAAATTTACTTATTCACTTTACATTCTGATCACAATCCCCCCTCCCTCCTGTCCTCCCAGTCCCACCCTTACAAATGCCTCTCTCGTTACCTCCAGATAACAGATTTTTATGACCAGGCATCTCATGGTATGTAATTCCCAGGACAAGGCAATCACAGCTCCACATCCCACCGCCTGCAACCTTGAGCTTCTCATCTCTCCATCATAATCTGCCAGTAAGAATGCCACTCAGGACTCTTTTATCTGTCTAGCTAGGATGCAAATGCTTTTGCTTGGCAGCAAGAAATAAAGTTTTGTTATAAAAACCAAATATGGGCTTTAACACTCACAGGAAACAGCCAATCCTGGGTGACTGAAAACACGTGCGAGTCACAGATTGCTCAGCCCTCAGCTCCACTTCCTGCCTGTGAAGTTTCTGATATGTGCCATCTTTTAGAAAGACACAGTGCACGTTAAAGAGATTCCTTGTTCTGAGATTTACACTGGAACAGCATGACTACTAACATCACTACTTGCTGAGGGAAAAAAAAAGCTATGCTTAAAAAGATGGCCATAGAATGATAAAGTTTTTGTTTTAAATAAAATTATTAACTTTTTACAATAGAAATTGATGCATAGAAAAGCTCTCTAATTTTTCCAATTGCCTTATCAGCGGGATGGGGAAATGCTGATTAGATTCTCACTCTATCCTGCCTCTTCCAGAGACAGTGGGAAAATAGCTCCACTCTGTGAACTGTCTTGATCTAGCCATGGAGATAGCAGTCCCTCCTTGCTCTTTGTGCCTTCTTCCTTCCTCTCTCCCCTACCTGCTTTCTTCCCTTCTTCCATTTTTGTCTTCTTATGTTTGTTTTAGAAGAAAGAATTTCAGTATAAACTGATCAGCATTTAGCTTTATATGACATTCTCTTGACTGTTGCCTAAATGCAGAAATTACAGTTGCGAGACTTGTTTCAACACTCCTTGTTGTTTGTTTTCTCAACCTGTGCAAATATATGAAGCCTATTAGACAGTCCTAGAGTGCAAAAGCACCCGTATTGTAATAGTATCATTTTGAGAATGTCCTGTGGTGTAAAGTTATATAGAACTTTCATAGAAATTGCTAGTACGTGAGAGAATTACTACTAATATTGCCCATTAGGTGTAACAGAGGACATAAGCGAAAATTTTACAAGTCTCAGACCAAATAACAGCAGCGAGAGAAACAAAACAGCAATGAGGTGCCACCTCCTTAAGACTCTAATGGCTGAGATGCCTACCAGCAGCTGCGGATTGTCTTGATTATTGGACTTCCATTCAACCTTTACTAGGTAGCATCACTAATGAATGATGTTTGGGGAGAAAAGAAAAGAAAAAATACCCAAAGAACATCCCCCCAAGAGACCCAAATGGCATAGATCTAGTTACTTTTCTGCAATGCTAACCGTTATCGTTGTAAGTACAGTGAATAGGCCTTTACTGTATGGACAATATCCTAGGAGATAAAGAATAATAAGATCCAAGGCGGACATACTTCCCTTTCTTCCCCTAAGGAACATTCAGACTACCTAATCAGGAGCTTGTGCCTTGCAGCCAGCGTGAGGTTTGTGCAGCAGAACTGAGTCCAGCCAACAGTGATTTAGAGCACTACTGTGACCAGTTTATATTCTCACTCAGTTGAGAGAAAACCCACCCCAAGGACTTTAAATGACCCCACTGGAAAATCATTTTCTCTGCCGTCTATTTCTCTCCCTTAAAGTTAGTGAGAAACAAGCTGCTGAAATCTGTTGTAATTCCATCTGCATGCACCCTCCACAGATCAGGTGTGTGGACTCACTCCTACTCCTGCCCAGGGACTCGGGGAGACCATTAGCCGCTTATTGTTAGGCAGTGATACTGTAACAATGATTGCTTGCCTTGCCTAGTAGTTCCAGATTTGAAATATCAAGTAAGATACTTATGGGCATTGTGTCTAATGATTAGAAACACCGAAACATTAATCCTTATCATAACACATACACATACAACACACACACACACACACACACACACACACACACACACACACGTGATCAATGGGTGTGTGTGTGTGTGTAGATTATCTGTTGCATATCAACACCATATGCTGTGTCATTTCCCAAGGACTAATGACTACTGCCGAATATGTGTAAACTCTGTGGTACCTATAAATGGTCAATGATTTAGTAGTAATATTTTTTTTGAGAATGATGGCCACAGTGACCTTCTAGATATACATAAGAAAAGGGAGAGAGATGTGTGGACAAAAAACAGAAAGGAGGAAAAATTCTTAGACACCATGATTATTATCTGGACATTTCTCAGAGCAGAAATATTCAATCATTACAAAAGAACCAAAACTTTTCTTAGAAGCCTCTTCCCTGGTAACACAAAGTTTGTAATTAAGAGGTAATAATTATTTGACTTTTTTTTTCCCTTAAAGGGCTTTAAGATGATAAATTTGAGCAGACCAATGATACAGCTGGATTCTATAGAGAGAAAGTAGGTACCATCTGATGCTTAGTGATGAAGGCTGCATAGGATGGTTTGGTCATTTAGTTCTTCTATAGTCATGCAAGAAGACACAGTTCACATGTGTGAATGCAACTTAGTAATGACATACAAGTAAGTGAGAGGCAATCACCATCCTGCTAACCTGAAGTAATGCATTACTCCTGCTAACAGCCTTGACACCTTCAGCACCACTCAAACATGGAACTCTTGGAAGCTTTATGCTCATCTCTTGGAAGCTTCATGATGCTTTGCAAACAGTCTTTCAACTTATCTTTACAAAGCCACCATTCTGCTTTCAAAATAATTCTAGAACTTTCTCTTAAGTAAATGTAACACAATACAGTATGATCAGTGACTACAGACAGAAAATATGGCATGGTGAGCCAAAATATACTTAACAATGATGTGTCAAAATGCACTAAATTTTAGAATAATAGCTTTTACAACAACACAAACAACAACAAAATCCATAAAACAGGTTATCAGTGAAGGATTTGTGAAAAACATAAACATTGCTGTAGAATCAAACTTTTATTATGATCAAATCAAGATTACACACATCTATTTAGTTTAATAGTTTCAATTCTAATCCTTTTGGTACAAAGTGGTATTGGCTTACAAAAAACCAAACAAACTAACATTCTGTGTAAATGTTAACTTCATTACTACTAGGAGACACAGACTTTAATGTTACAGTAGTGTGTGAGTGTGTGTGTGTGTTTTCAGTGTGTTTTTTGTTTTTCTTGTAAGCTACCATTACTTACTTTGGATGAATTTTAATTTTGGTTATCCAGGTTACCATCCTGCTACAGAAAGAGCCTGTAAAATAAGTTAAAATTATGGCTGTGAACAAAACCGAGAAAGCAAATAGACACACACTGATAAAAGGCTTGGTCGCATGAAGATGCTGCTGCCTTTCAGCACCGACTGCTTCAGTCATCTCCGTGGCCTTAGTACCTTAACCCCAGTCCTTCTCCATAACAACATTCACTAGTCGTGTTCTCTGTTCATGAATGGAAGTGTGGGAGCACAGAGGACGGAGAACAGGAGCATTTTCTGAAGAGTCAGGGCAGAATGAGACTGAAGTACTGATTCAGCCTTCTTGGGGAATTTTTCCTTTAAGTGGAGGATATATTGCAAGGACAGTAAGGGACGTGGCTTTGATGGGTAAACAGAACAGTAGTGTGAAAAATGGATTCCATTCTATGACGGAACAGAAACCCTCTAAAGAAACAGATACAGAATCAGAGGGCATGAAGAGGCATCAGCATCTCCAATGTAGCACAGAATCAGTAGGTAGAACATAGTGACCATTTAGAGGGGAATTTTAAGGATGATTCTACATTACCATCAGAGCTGGATAATTCAATCCTCGAACGAAAAAGAACTAGTTCTGCCTGTGAGGCTATTAAATGTGTTTCTAAGCATTGATCTTGAGGTAAAAAAATGAACATCCACACTACAAAACGTTTGCATTAGCATAAATGTTTATATTCTTAAGGTGATTACTCATGTTGTTTTGTTAGAGTCTCACAACTATTGACACTATTATGTGTGTTTTACAAATAAGAGATTGAAGGTCAAATACATTGAATGAATTATTTAAGGACACACAACTCTTACGTGTTACAGAGCTAGGGTTCCAACATAAATGTAGTGACTCTTAAGTCAAGAATAAATGTGCCAATGTTTGCCCTTCTAAGAAAGAGGATTAGAGTTTGTGTACAAGATTTTGAAACTTACCAGGTAACAAAACCTAATGAAAGCCAGAATCCAGCTGCTCAGGAGATGCCCCTCAACTCTTCTTTGTGGGCTTACTGGGTGAACAGTCATGCACTTTGAGTCTCTTTTAAAATGACATGAAAGCTATCCACTTCCCTGTTTCCCGTACCACTCTCTCTGCTGTCTGTCTTTTCCCAAGGTGATTTTCTTATCTGTCCCTTCTTTGTAAAAGTCAGTCTAGCCCTGGAGTTTTAGACGTTATATTTAGTCACTAAAATAAGAATAAGAACTACAACATTGGAGATCAGGAGGGGTTAAAAGATCCACCCTTCCACCCCAAATGAAGGTGTAGAGAAGACCTGGAACATTCACCAATGTGCAAAGGATCATGACCATGCTGGTCTACTAGAGAAGATATAAAGGATCAAGTACGAACGTGCCCTCACAGGTCCCACTGAAGATGTGACAAGTTGATGTAACTTTTTTTTTTTTTTTTTGGTTCATTGGATTCATCTTTCTTTAAAAAAAATTAGGCTACATTTTCTTTACAATATTTGGCAAAAACTTCACAAATGAAAATTAGCCAGTTAATATTTACCTTCCTCAGAATGGCATTTAATAAAACATTTGAAGCAATTTATAGATTTTTCTCCCTCGTTGGAAGACATATGGTCTTAGTCTCTTGCCTTTTACTATGACAGAATGCCTGGCTCTGGGTAGTTTATAAAACAGAAATGTATCTGTTGCTTCTAGAGGTGAAAAGTTCACTGAATCCAGCTAAAAGTTTGCATTGCTCCATAAGAGAAGAGAGGAAGAGAGAGGCCAAACAAGAGACACTGTCCTGATTTTCAAACCATCTATTCTCATAGTAACTTGGAAACTCCCTCAGGAACTAACTCACATCTGAGTTCCTCTGTAATACTCAATCGTCTCCCTCAATAGTAAAGACTGAATGTGTATTTTGGAGGGACCAAGCAATATTTTAACTATGCTGGTCACCAAAAATATATTTAAAGAAATACAGTGTTGAAAAAGAAGATATGAAATGAAGAAAAAATGTATAGTTTTCTGGCCAGTATGAGCGTATTTAGTGAATGAGTTCATTAAATGGCCATACCAGTTAGTGAAAAAGCCAAAAAAGGCATTTGTCTTACAGAACCTAGTATATCCTCTATCAGTTTCCGTACAAAATAACAAAATGTCAAAATGAGAGCAGAAATCAGTCTAACAGAACTCAATAAAATCAGTGCTGTCTTCTAAGCTTGTAAGACACTGTAATTGCAACCTAAGAAACTCACTCTTCACTTTGGCTTTTGTGAAGGAAGAAGAGCCCTTTGAGCCCCATGTTGCCTGGAGCTACTCACCACAATTCAATTCCAGACCAAACACAGGGCAGTTTCCCCATGGTCCCATGGTTCTTGCAATTTCTTCCCCTATAAATCCCGCATTTGCGACTCTAAGCATCACGTGCACAGAGTAGTGTAGGACAGTGGACCTGTACTCTGTTATAAGCTTTGGCCGAGTGTTAAATAAAAAAAAAAAAAAAAAAGATCAAGGCAAGTTTCTTTTCAGAGTTGGCTTGGGTGTTTTTGAATTGCCTCTGGAGAATAGGTCAGGAAGATTATCTGTGAACATTCCTAGTCCTGTGTTCTGTTCTGTAGCCATGTAGTAAGTCTAAGTTCATATAGCTGGGGCTTCACACATGGCTCCTGCTTGTGTAGCCATTTCTTTAAAATTAAACCATCTCAGCCAGGCGGTGGTGGCATATGCCTTTAATCCTAGCACTTGGGAGGCAGAGGCAGGCAGATTTCTGAGTTCAAGGCCAGCCTGGTCCAGAGTGAGTTCCAGGACAGCACAGAGAACCCCCCTCTCGATAAAACAAAACAAAACAAAACAAAACAAAACAAAACAAAACAAAACAAAATTGAACCATCTCTTTCTGGAGGAAGAAGACCTCTAAGACCCAGGAAGCTCTCTACTTACAGGATTCACAAAGCCCCTCCCAGAGGTTAGATGCCTGGTAATGTCTCTGAAAAGGACAATTTTCAGCCTGTCTACAAGTCACAGGCCCAGCTGCAGGGAAGCCATTTTCTTGCATCATGTCTTTGTTGGAGTGGGATTTTGCTGATTCAGTGTCCTTGAATTGTGGATGCCTTCTGTAAAGAAACACCTACGCTCTGATTCACCAAGTTATAATGAGGCAGAAATGTTCTGCCATTGGTATCTGGGATGAACAAATATTTGTTCATGGCTCCCTAGGAAGCATAGGGAGTTCAATTTGTTCAAGGTTCACACAGTTCTCATATTCATTAAAATTCTAGATCAGTTAAAAAAAATGACTCTTAAACTCCAATTAAGTGCCATTCAGATTTTCTTTAGTCTGATCTAAGAGTAGACAGATGAAATGGTAAAATATGGGCTTGCAAAAAAAAATGTCTGATGTTACGTTTTGGATTTTATTTTTCTTACATAAACATCTTTTTTGGTACTCTTGGTACTCAATATTGACAAGACTCCAAGGAATTTCCAGTAGTTTCTTCTTCTTCCTCTTCTTTCTCTTTCTCTTCCTCTTCCTCTCCTCCCCCTCCTCCTCTTCCTCCCCTTCCTCCTCCCCCTCCCCCTCCCCCTCCCCCTCCTCCCCCTCCCCCTCTTCTTCTTCTTCTTCTTCTTCTTCTTCTTCTTCTTCTTCTTCTTCTTCTTCTTCTTCTTCTTCTTTCTCAAGACAGAGTTTCTCTGTATAGACCTGGCTCTTCTGGAGGTCACTCTGTAGACCAGGCTGGCCTCGAACTCAGAAATCCTCCTGCCTCTGACTCCCAAGTGCTGGGATTAAAGGTATGCACCACTACTGCCCTGCTTTCTTCTTCTTTTTAATTGGATATTTTCCTTATTTACATTTCAAATGTTATCCCCTTCTTATCCACCCTCAGTAGATATCTGAAATCAAACTATAGGTGGCTCAGTAGTTAAAAGCGCCTACCACTCTTAGAGAAGACAAGTGTTCCCAGTACCCACATTGGATAGCTCACAACTGCCTATAGCTATAGCTACAAAAGATCCAGTGTCCTTTTCTCATCTCTATGGGCACCTACTCATCTATGCACATCTACACACATACAGAGACACAAAATATACGTAAGTAAAAAAATTTAGAATAAAATAAATATTTGACATCACTACTAGGAATAAAAGCCATGTTAGTCCCACTGTTAAGCTGTTTTGGGGTAAGGTGGTTGTTCTGCTCACCCATGGATTATAAACATACTTGGGTGAGGTTTTGTTTAACCTTGCTATTTATTGTTATTTAAGAACTCAAAGTTGGTTATTTTATGTGGCACTTTATAGACTTTTTGGTAAGATGAAAATGAACTGTCTGGTAGAAGGAGAATGCAGCCCGCAGAATCAACTAAAGAGGGTCCTCATATGGGCTCACAGACTGAAGTGACCACCAATGAGTCTGCACGGGTCTTGCAATGTCCTCTGCATATATATTATGGTGTTCTTGTGGGACTCCTAACAATGGAAGTAGGGTGTCTCTTGAGTCTCTTACCTGTGCTTAGGACTCTTCCTCCTACTGGCTTGCCCAGTCCAGCCTTGATAAGAGGGTTCATGCGTAGTCTTATTGGATTGTGTTATGCTGTGTTTGGTTGAAATCACTGGGATTCCTGCTCTTTTCTGAAAGGAAACAGAGGAGTGGATCTGGTGGAGAAGGGAGGTGGTGGTGGTTGGGGGGAGTTGGGGGATACAGCTGGGACATATTGTATGGGAGAAAAATAAATACAAAGAAAAAAGGATAAAAAGCCTGCTAGAAAAGATCACCTCAAAAGTTAATGTCTTTAGGATATTATCTAGTTTTATATCTACCTAGAGTCTTGTTTTGGCATTGCTTTTAAAAATGCTTATAAGTAGTCGTCTTTTCAAAATGCTTTACTCTGTCACTTAAAACAATAAATTGATAAAGATTCATTCTATTCTTGTGAAACTGCCATATTTTAATTTCAAAATGCATCACTCAAAAGTGGCATCACTAAAAAAATGGATCATCATGATTTCGATGAAATTCTTTTAGATAATCACATTTTAGCTAAAATATCCATGCATATTTCTAAGATTTGGCTTAAAGTACAAGGGTAACATGGGGTTTCTAAGATAATTAAGTGTGATAAAAATAGCAATTCTGAACCAAATGCTAATATATTTTGTTGTACTCTGTGTATGATTTATAGTAATGGGCACCAAATCACTATTTTTCCCCTGTGGAATATTTAATACCTGAGAGTAAAAGAAAAATACTTATGTCAATGGTTATCAACTATATTTTCCCATATAATTAAATTTAATACTTGACATTTCAATAAAGGGTTTAGTGTTCATTTTTGCTCCTTTCTCCACAGCACCATGTAAAATGTACCTCATTTTACATCTGTGTATGTGTGTGGGTGGGGATTAACTTTAAGTTCACTACCTTGTATTTATCTTGGTGAATATCATCTAATTTAATTTTAGTCTGTTTTTCAAGCTTTTATGATCAGTCTGAATTCTTGATCTCATGTACATTAGTCTGAGCATTTTGTGATCTTTTGTGAAGACAGTATTTACAAAACAAGGCATAACGGCCACATGAGTTCATCAGCTTTCCATATTTAAAACAGCTGAGAAAAAATGATTTAATAAGAGATATTTTAATCTTACAATGATAGGTTTCCATATTATAATCATGGAACATTTCCTGAATTTAAAAATATGATTAATCAATTAATCTCTTGTGATTTCTGGTATTGTATCTAAAGGAAGGTTTATGTCAGAGACAGAAAATGAAATACCAAACAGTGTAACTAGCACATGGTTAGCATTCATTACTTTTAGATGTAGCGTAGCAGTTCTCAACTTTTCTAACACTGGGAACTTTTAATACTGATTCTTTTGTTGTAGTGACCCTAACCATAACATTATTTTGTTGTTACTCCATAATTGGAATTTTGCTACTATTATGAATCATAATATAAACATTTGATATGCAGGATATCTGGGGTCATGACCCACAGGTTGAGAACCACTGATATAATCATTCTAGGCTGAATTGCCAACCCAAATAATGGCTATATAACAACAAACATGCATTTGACAATCAAAAGGATGGCAGGATAATTGATACGATAGGAGAGTTAGGAGTCTTTTCATTTTTGTTTCTTTAATTATTGTATAGCTGTGTTTTAATCTACAAACAGTACTTCATTGGTAGCGTAAACAACCCCAGTTGATCCAGCAGAGATTAAGAGATGAAAAATAAATCAAAGGTTTTGAAATTTTCTAAAGATACAGGGTCACATCTTACTATGATGTTCCACACCACTAATGGTGAAGGATAGATGGAGGCTCAAGGGAATAGGTAATCTGTCTTTAATGGGCAAATAGTATGGAGCACTGAGAAAGTGTCCATCTTCATAAATGTCTGTTCAAAGCAGTATAGGACACGGTCAAATTAGTCCAACTAGATGACAGCCTTTACAATTAAAGAGGACTTTGTTTGTATCTTAATGTATGGCATCAGCTTTAATCAGGACTATAAGAACTTCCTGACTTTGGGGACTCGTTGAAGACACATACCTATTTCTGCCCTATGCTTAATATGAATTAACATGTATCTACGTAAGGGCAGTCATTTTTTCCTGATGAGGAGACAGTAAACAATTCTCACAAGACAAATCCAGCTTATACTGTTTTATATTACTGAGCTGTAAGTTTTACATTTTTAAGTTTTGGGAAAAAGTAAGAAACAAAGATTGTGTATCAGAAACCACTGTGATTCTAAAGCCAAAACATTTGCTATCAAAGTATACAGAAAGTATCTAGCAACTTCTACTTAAAAAATGTGATCACAGATCCAACCCCAAGAGCATCTCTAGCAAATGGCAGCAAACATTTTCTGTAAACAAGGAGATATAAATATTTCAGGCATCAGGTGGCAAATGACTACCGACGACTATGAATCAATTCTACTGTTGTCGTATAACATCACTCTTAGATGATCTACAAAGGAATGGCTATGTCTGTTTTCCAGTGATTTTTTTGTTTGTTTGCTTGCTTGCTTGTTTTTTGTTTTGTTTTCTGCTCAAACAATAGGACAGATTTGGTGTTGACCTTTGCTGTAGAAGGCAGTCCTGCAGTTTCAACTTGACCTATGTATTTCTGTTCTTGTATGTTTTTGCCTTGTTCTCATAGACTCAGAACTCTATCTGTAACCCAACTTTTCCTTTCTCCAAGTACTATAGCTTAGCTCCAGATACAGACTTCAGTTGTCTAGGTTGTTAAACCTCTTGACAACGAGTTCATGTTCGCCTGTGATATTATCCACAGAACCATGCCTTTTCTTTCCTTATCTATCTGTTGTTCAGATCTCAGAATGAAGAGGTTTATTATTATTATTATTATTATTATTATTATTATTATTATTATTATTTAGACAAAGTCACTGAAAACAATTCTAAACTCAGAATTCTTGTTTGCAGGCCAGAGTCAGTTTGGCACACTAGAGAGACTGCAGGCATAGGAGTCAGATACATTAAGTTCACTAGAGTTATGCTTCTTTTGTTATTAAATCTAACAGAGTGTTTACTAGTTACGTCCTGTGTAACTAGTAAGGGGCATCTGTAAAACAATGGTAGAGATGTGATCCTGCTTGAAATTATCTTGGCGACTTATAGGAGCATACATAGAATCCTTCTGAAAATAAATTCATAGCTAGGCAAGCAGGAAGTTTATTAAGAGGTAATGCCTTAAAGAATAAAGTGGGGTAAAGGAAGTGGGGAGTATATAAGGGAATCATTTAGGTTATGATGAAGAAGTGAAAACTTTTGGCCAACCCCATAGGGAACGCTAAAGAAAAGTTGCCTGTAAGAGAGGAGTCCTGCATGGAGCAGCAGTGGCCAGATCCCCTGCTCATACAGGACTCCATCAATAGACAGTGCCCAGGGAAATCATGGCCTGGTTTGTAATCTGGGGCAAATGTTTCAGGGGAACCAGCTGCTGATGTCTACGGACCATACTACATGTATCTAAGCAAGTGTATCCTCAGAGGGACAACTGACTCACGTCTATCCACAGCTGCCATTGTGAGACAAAGGCCGAAAGTAAGGAGGAAGTGAACAGCAAACTCCTGGAACCTACGACATCAAGGAAGCATGTACAAGTGAAGGGCGTTAAGTGTACATCCGTGCTAAGAAAGGCAGCGTGGAACACACACCACTGTGAGACTCATCTGACTTCAAGAATAAAAAAATGATCAAGCCAGAGGTGCATTTCAAATGGTCAGTGTTTACAGAGACAAACGTTTATGCTTGCTTTGGTTTATGTCATAGTTAAGCTAATGCTTAAAAATTAGTATTTATGCTGTACGACTTAATCTCAGTATTATGAATGAATGGCTGGAAGCTTCATTTTTATATGCTATCTACATAAAACATTTTTTAGATTAAAATTCATTATCAATCTTTATATTTTAAAAGTATTTTTACCCTCAGGCTTACTGGAGAAACATGGAAGATAAACAAGGTAGCACAAATCTTCATTGCAAAATTTCTCAAGCCTTTAGTAAGCAAATACACATTAGAATCTCATATACTGGAAGAACAGGATAGAGTATACATAATTTGTAACCTAACAGAAGGTAAAAACAAAACCAGTTTGGTGTCTGCTGCATTAATAATGTTTGCGTTTACCCATACGAAACAATTTAATCCATTCTGTGGTACTTTGAAACCTTTCCCTGAGACTAGGTTCTATTTCAATTTTTATCTGCATATATGGCATTAGACCGACAAAACCCAATTTCCCATTTTACAAAGTGTTCTTTCCAAAATAAATCTTATATTTTGAAACCATTAGTTAATAGCCCTAACTAGAGGCTAAAGGCAGCTCTAATTATTTGTATCATCATCTGGAATTGACTTTCCTTTTAATAGAACCCATTTGCACGATAATAAAAAGCATGATCGGAACTGATTAAAGCTGGATGGAGCGGTTTTCATTTAAAGATTTCCCTTCCTGTGTCAGCCAATGTTTCTCTCTTAATGTTATTTTAATACAATCATTTTATGTTTGAAAATGAAGGCAATCATGTCAGTCTGTGAGCTAGCAAAAGGAAGTTATTGATTTTTACAAATCAGTCACCTTTAAAAATCCATAGGAGATGAATATTTATTATTTTGCAAGTACAAATCAGAATCTACCAAAACAAGAATGGATGCATGAGGAGGCAATCCATCTCAGAAGATTAAAATGTGAGAAATAGCTTGCTTTAATGGATTCTTTACTCTGTCATTGTAATAAACATCTCTCATTGATTTTTTTCCCAAAGTAGAAACCTTTTTTTTTTTTTTTTTATTAGCTTGCCGTGTACCAAATACATAAACTGACAAACTTTAAAATGACATACTCTAGAACTAGCTTTCCCTCACTGGAGTTACTGCTGCTCACAGACTCATCTTACTTTATCATTGAGGCTGTTCCTGAAACCCAAAGCAGAACCCAGTCTGGTACACACTTGGAAGTACCACAATGTATACATGTGAAGGCAGAACTTTTGAATTGTTTTCTATAGACTCTCTGGGAAACCGCAGGGAGGAACATGCCTGGCAGGTTGTCCCAGAGTTCAGGAGACATAGAAGGGCCCTGAACTCTGTTAAAGCCCCTTTCTACCAAGAAATTTATCTATTAGGATTCTCTCTGGTAGTGATCCATTGGCTGTTTATAGAAACAAACCCAAACCAATAAAGAACCATTTAAAATGATTTAAACATTTTCTGTGTGAATTCTTCAGAAACAAAAACTACCGACAAGTTCTATAGGAATACGTCCATTCTGCTCTAAAGCAAATGCCCAGAATTACGTGCTCGTAGTAAGCTTGTGTGTAGCAAATGGTTGGTGAAATAAATCCTCATTTTCTTTACATCCTTGAATTCACTAAAGACTTTGGAAAAGAAGTTATTCCAGGCAGTCAATGCAAAGTTTAAAGGATGGAGAAATGAATTATTTTCTTTGTACCAAGCTCAGGCTAGCTAATCCAGGGCATTGGGGCAATCTGTTATTATTTAATAAACAGTGTTGATTTCTACATTAGAAATAAATGTGAAGTTTCCTGTAGCCATGCAGTCTACCCAAGAGGAAAACAATCCTTTGACTCCTTGCTTTAGGTCATTTTTACAGGAAAGGCTGCCTGCCAGTCTTGGCATTAAGCAGCCCAGAAATAATTAACTAGACAGAACAAATAAAGGTTAAAAGAGCTTCCAAATGTGACCTGACACCCAGAGCAGGTAGCATGCCCATTGACAGCAGGTTATAGACATGTTAAGGCACATCCATCCAATTTAGCAGGAACCTTATTTTCCACAAGATGCAGTCCAGCAAGAGGGGGTCTTGTTACACAAGCTGAGGAATTGAGAGTATGTTCCTTGCCATTCTCCTGGTGTGGAAAGATGAAGATGCAGTCGTCCATTTACCTCCTTTAGCCCAAATGTATTGTCCTTATGACTACATTAAAAGAAATAACAATGTTTTCATCTGCAATATTAGATATGGAAAAAGAAATTTTAGAAGACAGATATTTTTGAATGCCTTTAAAAATATCCAATTGCCTAGTGAGTTCACTGTTCACATTAATGCCCCAAGATTCTGTTTAGGGAAGTCATCTCAGTCATTTGGAAGTAGAAGAATATAATCGTAGTATTCTCCCTCATCTCTCTCTCTCTCTCTCTCTCTCTCTCTCTCTCTCTCTCTCTCTGGTATGAGTGTGTTTTATGCGGTATGTGTCTGTATGTGTGTGTTTGTAAGTGATGTGGTGTGATGTGATGTATGTGTGTGTGTGTGTGTGTGTGTATGAGAGAGAGAGAGAGAGAGAGACAGAGAGACAGAGAGACAGAGAGACAGAGAGACAGAGAGACAGAGAGACAGAGAGACCTTAGCATCTATGAAATGCTGGAAGTTCTGATTGAACAACTTGTATGGAAACTCTGTTTCAGCTATCAACCAAATAAGAAATCTGTTGTAAGGATTTTGGTTTCTTGGAAAAAACACAGAAATATAAAAATATACTTTTGCTTCAACCCCAGGTGTGGGATATGGGGCTGCTTCAGATTGTCCACAGCAGCTGACTTTGATTTGCCTCAATTCCTAGCAGGGGCATTGTTTTGCTAGTCGCAAATAGTTTCTGCAGTTGTGTAATGTTCGGAATTCTGAGGACATTTCAGAGGGTGTATAAATGCTCATCCCTAAGACATTTGTAGATTGGCTCTTGGTGGTCATAGTTTGTTAAGAAGTCATAAGCAAAGAAGAAATAAGAAGAAAAGAAACTAGATATCTTGACAGCAAAGATTAAACTTGCTCCTAGAAACTCAATGCCCTTAATAAGTAGGAAGTAGTTCAACAATGATGCTGCCTCCTTTTCTCTTTACCCTTCTTTCTCTCTTATATAGTGCTGGAGGTTGAAAGTGGGGAGGAAAGGGTGGAAGAAAGAAAAACCCACAAAGTAGCAAAGGTAGGCTACAGAACCTCCATCATTTTCTGGAATTAGGGGATTCTGCTAACATTCAGTGTCAAGTTTCCTGCAATAGCTACTAATTAATCCCCTGGATAGCAACATTGATGGATTTTCCATAAGAGAAGAAGCATTAGATTATAAAAATGAACCCTCAGCCTCAGACAAGGTCACTACCACTCTGGGTGCATGAGAGCAGTGGAGGCAGGCCAGATCATGAGGCTCAGGTTTGGGAAATCTTGCTATACAAAGCTTACAGTCAGCATCACGGGCATGGTCCTGGAAGTCAATTAAATTCTCCTAGAGCAACTCTAGTTGCCTTTGTTTCTATTTGAAGAGAAGGAAAATTCCAGTTTCATCTGCTTCCTTGTATAATTAGATGTAACACAGGCATCTCTAAGAGAAACATATATATATATATATATATTTTAAGTACTAGAGTCAACAAGTGATGAGGTTTTAATTCAGAGATTCAAACACAGAGTCTTAGAAAGGAAGGGAAAAGTTGGTAAAGCCATTGCTGCATGCAGCAGGAAGAAATCTTAAACAGACAATTCTAATAAATATCTTAAATTTTAACTTTGAGATAGTAATTGTCATATTTATATACCTATGGAAAATAGTATGATACTCAACTATGTGCATGTAATATCTAAGGATAAGATTATAGTAACTGATACATTCATCATCTCAAACATTTATCTTCTTTATATTGGCTAGTTATGACAACAAATAGGAGATTGGTAGTGTATGGATGAGGGAAATCCCTGATGTCCCATCCTGCTACGTCTTTGTCTTTAGCTTAGCACTATGAGGAGGTGATAGAAACTTTTACAGGTGGAGCATACTAGCAGACCTTTGGGTCATTAAGGGCATACCAATGAAGGCAGTAAGGAGACACTGGCCAATTCCTTTCTCTTTGTTACTCTGATAGTCTCCACTCCATCATGTAAGCCTATGATAATGTGTTTCCTTGTCCACAACAATGGGACCACTAACTACGGACAGACTGTTCTAAACTATGAGACAAAACAAAACCAAAAAGTAACAGGAATGTAAGTGAATTTACTGGAGAGGATAGAGTTTTAAAGAACTAGAAAATCTATTCTTTTTCTTATTTATGTATTTACTTATTTATTTAGAGAAAGGTTCTTGATATATAGTACAGGCTGGCTTTGATGATTCCATTCTCTTGCTTCAGCCTTCCAAGTTCTAGGATTACAGACATAAGATACCTTATATAGCACATTACATTTTCCTTGAATTACTTTAGTTTTAAACTAACTTTCCCAAGTTCTTATAGTATAAATGTTACCATGACCCAGTTTTGAAAAATAGGTATCTAATACAGAGGTTGCCCAAGGGTACACATGTATAAAGTGACAGAGCTGGAATTTCTTGTTTTCACTTTGTTGTTGTCGCTAGTAGTAGTAGTAGTAGTAGTAGTAGTAGTAGTAGTAGTAGTAGTAGTAGTTGTTGTTATTCCTGTGCTTCTGAGACAGGGTCTCACTATGCAATCCATGCTAGCCCTAAAGTACCAAGGCTCCTGTTTCAGCCTGCTTCAGATATCCTACTGCTGAGATTTCAGGGCTACATCATCATTCCTAGCTTCAGAGATGGGATGTCCATTAAGCTCCAAGTTCTAAAACCTAAGTTGTAAATGTTGAAGTGGCTCTACTTGGCAGCATTTCAGAGTTGTGGATACCCAGGTTTACTACCCATAGCTTGTAGAACAACAAGTTTCAAGATGATCATCAAAGGCTGAGTAGTTTAAAGCCTAAATCACTGTGTGACACACAGTTGATCTCATTGTCTTCGTCTTTAGTGTCATAGGTGACCCTGATAAGAGTGAGAACTTTCCCCTGTCACAAAAGCCATACTTACTATCAAATACTGTGGCTTTCAACCCACTCTTCTTTATTATTGATCAAAATTTAAATATCAGACAGAATATTTTGAGAAAAACTCATTAAAATTTAATATTTCATTCATGAAAAGGCATTGGGATTTTGCAAAGCCTCCATAGTCATTGTTTCTGCATTCAGAGCTTATAAACATGGCTTTAGATACCACTTCTGATTAAGTCTCGGTGAGCTATCCCTTTTCCTGTCAACTTTTTTGCTTTTTGAGACATCTTTCTACATAATCCATGCCAACTACCAACACTTTAAATAGTATTTAAATACAAGAATTTTCTCTTACCCCCCTACTGGTTCTGGATGCAAGAGATAAGGGGTGAAGGTTGGTACCAAGATAGAATGAGCTCTGCTTCTATCTTCTAGCCACACTTTTGTCAAGCTCAAAAAGAAAAAGAGTAAGTGGAAACTGATCAGTGTTGTTATCATTGGTCAAGGTCTAAGCCTGGTTCGTTCAAGTTCTTGGCGTATCTTTCAAAAATAACATAAAAGTGAACACAGACTGCAATGAAATAGGGAACTTTACTCAAGTGAAGGGCTAGTACATTAGACAGGAATGTGCTGTCAGTATTAACAGAGAGCTACATGAGTTAGGACAAGCACATGAGTTAGGACAAGGCCACTTGAGTTAGTCAAAGACACCAGGAAGGGGTTATATCACTCTTCCTGGGGATATATGAACTAACATCTCCTCGATCGAAGACAGGCTACTAGAGATGAACCAAATTAAGGATATCACAGCTGTGTAGCCAGTTTGATGAGCCAATGACTTTATTGGAGTTCCTTATGGATGGGGATTACTTACAGGAACACAAACAGCTCCAAGATTCCCACCCCAGGATGCAAGAAGATTTGAGAAAACCTAAACTTTGGAGTTCTCTGCATGGCTTGCAAAAGCTCTATAGGTCAGAAAGCCTTCCCTCCCCCCACCCATCCCCCAGCAGTCCTTCCTGCTTTTATAATCTTGTGGGGAGAAGGCCTTGTGAATCTGGTGTGTTTCAGAAGCTCCCTCAGACTTCTGCATGGTTTACTTCCTGAATCTTTAGGACCTTCCCTTTAGGAAGTTGCTATGCAGCAGGGGTGCATTTTGGGTGGTTTTCTATTTTAATCGACAGATTCCATTACATGTCCATCTCTATGCTGTGCTTCTTCCTTCTCACGATGCACCTGATTTTAGTCACATTCATACTTGGTTATATGGAGACACAAGGTAATACATAGAAAAATTTCCCTAGCAGTTCACTTTGAGGACACTCTCCAGGTTGCCCTTGTGGGCAAGAGCCCAGTGCAGGAAGGATTGGCCCTCTTGTACACTGGACTTTAGCAGAGTACAGCTGACCAAAATCTGCCCAAATGTGAAGATTGCTAAGTTATGGGGGGTCTCTGAAATCACCAGGCCTGACAGGGTAATGATCTGCATGAGGTAAGAAGGAAATCTGCTTCAACATAATGTACTTAGCTGGTATTGGTTCAAACTTCCAGAGTCTGACCCCAGGCCGTTTATTTTTGACATATTTACACACAGTGCAACTCTGGGAAAATGTTTCCCCGTGATAATGATCACAATAAAAGTTAAGGAAGACTACATCAAAACTCTTTTGCAAAGTTCTTGTCTTTCACAAAGTACATGTAACCTCTTCCATAAAGATGGGTTCTATTGACTGAGAAACAATGCTCAAGATAAAGGTCTAGGGTGGAAGAGTCTGGGATAAACATAATGGTCTGGAGGATTTCAGTGAAGCCTAGCATTACAGATATCACAGACCACCAGGCTGTTAACTACATCCCTTTCCCAGGTTTCATGGCGGAAAGGGGTGTATATCCCTTCCATTGAAGAGACAAGCCTGTGTGTTTAATAGTCCTGGTTTCCTTAGTGCATATCTGTGAGCACAAGGACCTCATGCCTTCTACACTAAAGGAAGGAGAAATTCATTCTACTGTTCAGAGTTGGGTGTACATGCATCTTAATATAGATGGAGGTTCTATGTTGCTAGCATGCTACTAAGTGCAATTTATAGAAGGGTATGTGTTCATAGTACATACTGTTAAGCGTTCCTGGGCTACCAAGTCCATTATTAGAAGGGATGTGTAATTACATCGAGCAGAGTAGAGTCTCAGGTTGCTAAACCATTTCCTATGCCTGCCAGCTTCATTGTGATACACTCAACATATATGTGGCCTTTGGGGCAGAAATATTATTAACAAGTGTTTTCATGTGTTTTGCTCTTACCTCAAAGGTACTCCTTTGGAGATTTCTAGATGACATCCTGAAAGGATCTCTAACGTTGGCACAAGATACCCCAAGACCAAGCTCTCAGCCTAAAGGAGTTTTATTTGCCCCAGTGGGACAAAGGGCAGGGAATAAGAGATGACAGGAGATAGAGGACACGGGAGAAGGAAGAGGAAGAGGGGAAGGGAAGAAGGGGACCAAAGGAAGGGGAAGGAACAGACTTGGCCCATAATGGGTGAATGGCAGTTTAAAAAAAGTAAAAGAGGAAATCCCGTGTTAGGATGAGGTGTTTAATTGTAGTTGGGCACATTAATTAGTGTAGTCAAAGAGGGCTTCTTATGGCTGGACTTTAATACTTTTATAGCTATACCCTGGTGATCACCCTCAGGAGGAGGAAATGGCCCAATAAGGGAATAGACCTTAGTGGCTGGTTTAAAGAATGTAATCTAAAGGTTTTTAGCAAGGAAGAGGGCATGGGAAAAGAGCAAGGCCCACCAGAGCCATGTTTGTCATGCTCGGGTCTGCTAGGCCCCTTTCACATCCTACGAGAAATTCCAACCACACTTGCCAAGAGAAGCCTTGTCTTTCCTTCTGACTCACCATTCTCCACCTTAGACATAGTTACCCCTCTGCTGGGCAATTGTGTCCATTATTTAATTTGTCTAGATTTTGACTTACTCATCTACAAATAAGGATGTGATTAGTACTGGCAAACTTTGACAAATCATATTTATGTGCCTTCTGTGGCTCATGGTAGGTACTTAAATAGAGCTCCTATCATTAAAATCAGCCTTGCTGATCCATTGGCTGCCTTTTATAGGGCACACACTGCCATGGGCACCCACCAGACCTTTTTCTCCATGTAACATGGAATCTCCACCCTTCCTTGAAATTTCTCAGAAACCAAAGTCTTAAAAGAGCTTTATAGTGGTGTTTACAACTTATGCCACACAAATCAAGGCTATATTAAACTTGAATCAAAGACCTGCTTTATAAAACTGTATCTTTAACATTTAGGAAGTGATAGAACATATTTGGGAGTTTTTTTAAAAGACAGAAAAACATAAACAGATGCCTTGAGAACTGTATGCGTGTGAAAACGACTATTTATTTTGAAAATACCAATTGTCACTCTCAAGGAGATCACCTTTCTTCAGCAGCACAGCTACTCCTGAGCACCTGGGTGAGTGATTGCCCTTTCCCCACAGCAAGCAATGTCAATCTGCCATTCTAACACCTGCTACCACATTCTCTAGGAAGGGCCACATTGCAGCCTCTTTGACTTTCAATGAGCAGCTAAAAGGAGAGCAAACAGCTCCAGGAACATATTATGGGAATGCGGTAGAAAGAAGAGGAAAAAAAATTAAAGCCTTTGGGTAGAAACAGGCTTAAGCGACTTAAAATGTTGAACTTCAGGTCATCTGGGCAATCACATAAGCAGCTGAAAAGATCTAGGGGAAATCCAGTAGCAGATATTTAAGGTTCAATTGTCAAGAGGGTTTAAAAACTTTACCACAGGGCCAGGTTCAGGGTATGTTAGCATGAATATTCCTGATAACCTAGAGGATACTCTTAGCTTATCAGCAAATAGTAAGTATACTTTTAAAATAATAACTTTTCCTCTCCAGTTGGCTTTAAGTTTTTTTTTTTTAATGTGTGTCTGGAGCAGGGGCAACAGTATGTGTATATAAGTGCAATTGCTGGCAGAAACTAAAGAAGGTATTGAGTTCTCTGCCATCCACTGGAGTTAGAGGATGCCATGAGCCACTAGACCAGGCTGCTAAAACAGAACTCACTTCTACAAAAGCAGTATGCAGACTTATCCAAGCCTTCTTGCTATCTCTCCAGGTCCATCCACTCGGTTTTTAAATATTATTTAACAAGATGGAAAACTAGTGTTAATATTGAAATGCCTTCTGACACTTCTTATGCCTGTGGGTAAAATACTAATTTTACAATGTGCAAAGTTATAAAAATCAAGAGAAGATATAGGATAGAAAAAGAACACACAAGAACATGAGAATTCTGACATTGTAAGCATTTTTGAAGGCAGAAGAAACATGCTGGTAATGCCTTCTACAGCTTCAAAGCAATGTTCTGTGTCACTAAATCTTTTTCTGCCAACAAAGGAGAAATGTTGGAGAGGCAATAGATGATGGCGTGAAATATGGTCCGGAGTGGTATCTTGGATAAAATTCTGCTCTATTTGTAGCTATTTGAATGCTGTGCCTCTGTTTGCTTACAGGTAAAACAGATGCAACCCACTGCCCTCCTTGTGATAGAAAGCATTGCTAATCTATTTCTGCTTTGATCTTTCTTGGAGCTCTTACATTGATCTTGTGATGAGCACTCATCGTTATCCCCTTTGACATCATTTTCATTGGAGGGCAGTTCTTGTGTTAGCCATGGTAACTCCATCAATGATAACAGCTCCTTCTTCCTTTCACTGGGCTCTTCTTACAGCTTTTGCATTTGTCCCATTCCCCACTGTCCAGCAGCATCTAGAATGTTCCACATACTATCATAGTGCTTTCAGAATTTCCATCTTATTCTCATCAGTCATTCATGCCAGACCCGTGTTGCCTGAACAGCCCAGGTGACTTTTGAATGCATACATGCCTCTGACTGCAGGGCAGAAACTGCCACAGTCCACTGACAGACTCACGTCTGTACTTTAAGAGTCTGTACTTTAAGATTCAGGTCAGCCATCTGCTATTTCAAAATCCCATGCTCTCTCCACCTGCGGGGTGTTTTCTGAGCAGTCATTATGGCGCTGTGAAAACATCAGATACCAGCATTTTACAGTTTCATTGCAATCTCAAGCTTTTCTTTCCTCTCTTACAACCCTTTAGGTCTTTCTCTATACACCTGCCAGATTTATGGCAGAAATTAGTTGACACTCTCTACAACATTACTATCATTAAACAACCCCATCTTCAGCATTATCCAGCATGCAGCGCAGGGGAGACATGGGTCTCCACACTCAGGGTGTCTGGTCACCGCCCCAGCTCCAGTCTCACGGACTTATGGTCCCTGTGAATTTTCTATGGGTCCCTCAGCCTTCCTTTCCATTTTAGGAAGAGAAAGTAAGGGACATTGGCTTACAGTCTGGCTCAGAGGATTTAAAGAAAGCTTTCCAGCCTGCCGTACTATGGTGCCTAGCTTCCTAGGATTGTTCTAGAAACATTTCCTGAATTTAATTGTGAGTTAAAACAGGCCACATCATCCACCTTTTCACACAAGCACACAAAACCCAGAATCATTAAGTAGGATTACCATATACACTAAATAAATACATAGGGGAAAGACATTTAATAAAATTTTGGTGAAGGGAAATGCACAGTGTATTTGAAAAATAAAAAATAGATTTCACATGACATATTTGAATAAAGAGATTGCTTCTGTAGCATCTCTTGTTAATGAAAAAGAAACATGAGAATGCCGGGCTGCAGCTCACTGAAGCCCTAGCATCTTTTTCTTCTGCTCCTTTGCTCATTAAACCATCGCTGCTGATTCCATAACTCACAACGAATCCTTTACTAGGTAAGTTCTACAGTGACCTTTCACTAAAGAATAAAATTCCAACAAACTATCACTCATCTATATGAAGTTGAATTTCACTCTCCTCTCCTTTTATTACCTTTATCTGTGATATAGGTACAGTGGTCACTAAGCTAAGTTCAGTTGTGTAGTAGTTGCAAGTAGTTTGAGAGACTATCTGACTACTGACTGTCCCTTCCTCTCTCCCTCCCTCCCTCCCTTCCTTCCTTTCTCCCCTCTTTCCCTCCCCCTCCCTCTTCTTCCTCCTTCTTTCCCTTTTTTCTTCCTTCCTTTCTTCCTTCTTTCCTTCCTGTATATGTGTTGTGTGTGTATGCCATGTATTCATGTGTGCTGCATGCATTTGTGTGTGTGTGTGCATGTGCTTGTGCTTGTGTGTGTGTGTGCATGTGCTTGTGCTTGTGCTTGTGAGTGTGTGTGTGTGTGTGTGTGTGTGCCTACATTCAATGAGCATGCCTACCAAGGCCCGAGGGGTATGTTGAATGTCTTCCTTAGTTGCTCCCTGTCTCACTGCTCTGAATCAGGCTCTTTCACTAAACGTGAAGCTCACCACTGTGAGCTCACCATTTTGACTAGCTTGGCTGGCCTGTGAGCTACTGTGTGCCCTCCCCATAATGCTGGGTTTATGAGGACACACAACCGTTCCTGGCCTTTTATGTGAGCGCTCTAACTGAACTTAAATACAACCCTTGCACAGCAAGCTGCCTTACCCACTGTGTCATCCTCTTAGCCTGCCGACTTATTTTTTAAAACATGCATACTAATGAGGTTCCTGTGAGTGCTAAAGTCTGGATATTTTCTATTTCTCACCTGCCAATGCCCAGCAAGTACATAGGTAAGTGCTTAGTAAGAAATTTGGGGCTTAAACTGACAACCACCACCACCCCTGCCAAATCCCTTAGAATGGAAGAAACACTAATTTATAGTATGTGAGGGCAAGCAAAATACTGCTTTGTTCTATTAATGGGTGTCTTAATAACTCAATTGCAGTTTGCCTTTTATTTCATTAGCTTGTTTTCACACTCAACTTTTTTCTCTCTGAAGGATAAATCTGTGGACCATTATAGCCAGAGGGCGTCTAAGGTAGTGCTCTGCACCTGAGAAAGCCATTTAATTACTGGAGCTGTCAAAATGTTTTATTGTAAACAGCTTTTCTGATACATTCTGCTTCCCTCCTATGAAGGATCTCCCCCTGAAGACACTCCCCCTTATGGAGACGCTGAGAGCACAGGTGCTGTGATTTAGAGGAATGAAGGTTTTATGTCTTAAACTAGTCCATCCTTCTTCTCATGTCTGATTAGGAAATATTATATGCTCATTTTTCCTAGTTTATGGCTATCATAAAATGCTATCATATTAAAAAATTAAAAATTAAATAGAATAGGCCACTGAAAGTAGAGGAAAAGTAAAGTTTTATCTAAAAATTTTAAGGGATACTCAAAGTCATAGCTTACTAAATCTATTTACGATACACCCTAATGACATAAAGGAAGAAGTGTGGGTTATAAAATTTTATATTTCTTACAATTCACCTTCATAAATATTACAGGAATCAACTAAAGAAGTGTAAACCAAGTGTCTGTTTCACCTCCAAATCTTCACATTTTAGCTCTTGCTGTACAGTTTTTGTCTGGATCTGGGCAGAGAACGTTCAGTCAAATGCTTGCCACACAAGCATGGGGACCTGAGCTTGGATCCCTGGGGCTCACATATAAGAGGAGGGTTGGTGGCAGGTGTCTCTAAGTCCAGTGTTGAGACAGAGAGGGGCAGGTTGGCCATACATAGAAGAGCCTTTGTCTTGTTGACTTATAGTCCAGCCCTGCCTTCATAAAACTCTACTCTAATGTTAGGCATCACGAATCAATTCACTGAGGGTTCTCCTACCTCCAGAGGATAGAAATTATGAGTAGGCAAGGAGAAGTTTTATAAATGAGACTCCCTAATCGTGTGTGCTCCTTCAGTGTTTCGCAGTAGGATGGCAGTAGGGAGGCAGAAGCAGCAGCAAATGGCACAGTCATGAGGTATAGTACTCCTCTGCATGTTTTATATAACAGGGCCCTTAGCCCTTGGCAGTGGCCACCGTCACAGTTGTCAGTATGGAACTCTTGACCCTGAAGACTAGATATTTATCCTTCTTATGTCTCTACTATTCACTCTCTCTTCTTCTATGTCACTCTATTTCTCCTTCTTTCCATACTGTCTCTCCCTTCACTCTCTCGCCTTTTCCTCTCCTTCTACCCTCCATCCTTCCTCTCTCCTTTTTTTTTGACAACTCTCAAACTTTTTAGTAGGTTTTTCAGCCATCAGGGACCTGCTGCTGCCTAATCCCTTCCATATGTCAACTGCCTTTGAGACTGTTTGGGCTGACTGCCTCCACCAGGATTGTAGTTTGGAGCAAGGCATGCAATGGCTAAGTGAGCTAGATGCCACGTGCCTACCTGCACTACAGTAGTGTGGTTGCTCAAGCAAAGGGTACCACCCTCACTACAGGGACTGCTACAGGGTCTGCTTACTTCAATATTCAGGAAGTAGGCAACTTTATAACTTTGCAACGTAGCCCACCACGTGCCTAGCTTCCCCTGCCTGGGTAGCCTTCATTGCTGCTCTGTCTCTTGTGTGTAAGTCTTTCGTACTACCAACTCAGGCTGCACTATTGAAACAAGGCAAGAAAAGATCACTTAAGAGATATTAGACCTGAGGCTGCAGCATTATAAGAAGCAGCAGAGGAGAGTGCTTTCTAGTCTAGTCACAGAATGAGCCAAGCTTACATAAACCAGAAGAGATGCTTGAACCAATCAAAGCCTTGACTCTTAGTGCCACTGTTATAGAGGATTGTCTTTTAGACAAATCATAGCCTTTCCTTTTGACACTGATTACAGTGAGACTTGTCTTTTGGACTAGTCACAGCTTTGCCCCTCAGCGTTAATCTCAATATTCCCTCTGCTAGAATACCAGGGGAAGGACTTCCCTTACCAAGGTAGAAATAGTTACAAGATCATCTAGGGTTCATTAGAACTTATGATACTAAAAAGTCTGGTCCAAATGATTTCAATGATCCCTGGCTAGACCTGCCTTTCAGGATTCAGGCACAGTTGTCTCAATGCATCTCTAGAGTGTTCAAGATGGCTGCTGCTGGTATAAAGGGAGTGTGTTAGCCTGGGTCCTTTTACTTAAGGCAGCTGGGCAGCAAGGAAGAGTCCAACCAAGCTAATTATGGAGTCAAAAGCTCCAGAACAGTTGCCTTTGCTTATGTACAGCAAAACAAATAGCAGGAGCACTTACAATAAACTGAAGGAACTTACCATTAATATTAGTAAAGACTTTTAACAATGGACTTTTGTAGAATTACAGGAAATCACAGTCCTCCTTGTAGTCTCACAGAGTCTACCCTAAGTCTGGAGTACCAAGGACATTTAATATTAAGAGAAATTTTTCTTAATGCAATGAGGCAGGGTTCCACATTCATGAGCAATCAATTCTCAGTTCTGGGGTTTTCTTGTACAAGCACAAGGGTGATTGGTTAGGCAGATAAATAGTGAAGCTTATACTTTGTCTTGAAAAGATCATCAGTAGCTAATGGCCATAATTAGAAAAGAATAATTAGCACATTCATTTAAATTAGCCTCTTATCTAAAGCCCTATTGTGAAGGATCTTCTTATTTCCTTGTGCACTGATAACTGTCGCACAGAAATATAGACAAATCTAACTATTACCATGAAATATGTATAAAATTCAAACAAATGATCTCATTATTATATAGGATAATTAACTACCACAGCCATAGTTCATGGATTATTGTTGTTTCAAATAGAGCTCTAAAGCCAACTTAAAGAATCAAGTCATTAATAATTCTCTTTTAAATAGTCAAATAGTCCCATCTGTTCTCTCAGATGAATATAGGCATCAAAACCCATACCATTAATGTTGTTCAAACTGTCTTGATATGGTGGTTTGAATAAAATATGCACCCCCATAGACTCATAGGGAGTGGTATCATTTGAAAGGAGTAGGAATTGTGGCCTTTGCATTAAGTGTGGGCTTGTTGTAGGAAGTATTTTCATTGGGGGTGGGCTTTGAAGTTTCAAATACTCAGGTCAGGTCTAGTTCCTCTCCCTCTCCCTCCCCCTATGTCAATACTAAACCTCTGAATTTAAGCCAGTCATAATTAAATGTTTTCTTTTATAAGAGTTGCCATGATCATGGTGTCTCTTCACAGCAGTAGACTATTGGCTAAGACAGGTGGTGTATTAGTCAAAGACACTGTGTTGCAACTCTGTCAAAGAGTGCATGGACTTTATCCCTGATCTAGATCGTGCACTGGAAGGGGATCTCTCACATGCACACACAGACAAATATGTACACATCTGTATATCTCTGTGTACATACTTCTGCTATTTTAAGAATTAGGATTAGGGTCTTTATCTCAATCAACTAGCTGGGTTCTGAGTCCAAAGTCATTAAGCATATGAGAAGGTGTGAACGCTTGTAAAGTTGTAGGCAAGTATAGGAAACAGAAAAAAAGATGCACATTTGGGAGCATTTAAGATAGAATGACAGTGGGAAGTGTTAATGGTTGAGGTATTAGTAGATCTACTACTAGGTATGGAAATAAGGAGATCTCAACTCTGCTTATATAAAAGAACTGCATAGGAGCACTGGAAATAAATCTTCTTTCCCAAACTTCTTTAAGATTTAATTTTACAGAGGTAAGACCTGGGGTTAGTTATATTTAAAAGTGGCTGCAACATGTGATGGGGGACTAGTCACTGATCTAGGTCTGGAGACATAGTATAAGGGGACCAAATCATATGAGGTTATCACTGATGAATGGTCATTTTAGTATAGGTGTGTCTTAAATTGTATATGGGACATATTTATACAAAATGGTTGCTTATTTTTCTATATAAAATTTAAGTGGGTACTTGGAATTTGTACCTATTGATTGTTAGAAAGAGATTTACCTCTGAGTTCTGGAAGCTGGAAAGGAAAGGCCTAGCTTTTATTTAATGGTGAAAGAGTATCACTGTGTTTTTTTGTATGAATGACGGACTCAGGTAAGTAAGGATATTACACAACTGTATAAACTTTGAGAAAATCAAATTGAGGAACATCAAGATGTAAGGTATAAGGGCTACCTGGCTTTGACATCTGTCATCACATTGACCACCAGAATTGGTTTGCCTTATCTGGCTTGTATCCCCTTCCTCCTTCACTGATCCATGTCCCACCCAAAGCTGTGATTTTTCAGAAGCCTTCTTCAATAAAAGAAGACTGACGTTGGGCAGTCATGTTTCTCTCTTGAAATCACCAAACCAGTTCTCAGTAATTGTGAATGAAACACCAATAGGTAGCCATGCTCCCATAGTTTATTTTTGATCACATTCATCCCTGGGAGGTTTTTAAAAACCAGAATGAGAAACTTCCCCTCCTCACAAGCTGACCTACAGTGTGGAGTGAACTAGATGCATATGCATGGGTGTCTGTGCAAGTCCACAGTGTACAAACAAGGAATTGCGCACAAGGAAGGTCATTGCAAGCAAGCAAACTTCAAAGAGGACTCACTAGGTTCCTTTTCCAAAGCTCAATGTTAGATCTTACTATTTTGATTCAAAAGAGCAGAGCTGGACAACCTCATTTGTCCATCAAGAACAGAAGGAGACTGGAGAGATAGATGGTTGGGTAGTTAAGAGCCTTTGCTATCCAATCATGAGGTCCTGATTTCAAATTCTAGCACTCATAATGTCCTGTATATACCAGAACCTCTGCCTCCATCTAAGAAAGATGGGAAACCTTCTTAAGGCCTCTGTGGTCATAAAGGCATAACGCTGCAGAGACATATGCACAAGGACAGACAGGCACTCTCTGAGCCAGGAGAATGTCACCTGGCAGTTATTCTTTAAAACCCTGTGAGAGAAGATATTAAATTGTCTGGGACTATCTTTTATTTTTATTTAGCAGAATGCCTATATTAACTTTTCCTAATTGAGTTGATTAAACTTAGTCTATTCCTGTGGTTTCTTATCCTCTCCATACCCCTGAACCCATTCTCTGTTTAACTAATGAAAATGTGGATTTGTAACTGAGTTAAGTCTTCATTAGGAGTCTGAGATTACTCTTTCAAGATCATAAGAGCAGTTGTGAACTCAGGACAAGTTCAGAAGGCTTTTTGGCATCATTGGTATACTCTCTCTGATTTTGAGCAAACCTGGTGCATAGATCATTACTTTCAAGGTAACACCATTGAGTTACACTTCTGTTTGCATCCCGTTCTATGACACTCAGCAAAATAAGGTCCCGGTCCCTCTGAAGTATTTAAGTCTGCCAAACTCTAAGTTCCTGCAGCTCACAATTGCAATAGAGGATTATCACATGATCCCAGAGGGTCCACATCAGGAAATAAAATAACAAGACCTTGGAGGGTTTATGGATATGTGTGAGCATGTGTGGCGGGTATTTTGCCTTAGTTTCACCTCAGCTTCTCCATACAGAAAATTCTCCAGAACATGACTCATATAAAAAAAATTAAGAGCACATGGTTGGAACAATTCAGATTGACTGAGGAAAATCCCTGGACATGCCTAAGGCCTCATTGCCTCTGACCAAAAATGGTAAAACAACCAATAACAAGATAAATACAGAGAATTTAGGGCAACTAACCAGGCAGTAACTCTCTGTGCTGGCCACTAGAATTCAAAAAACAAACCACAGAACAAAAACAAGCTTGTCTAATATAGCCACGCTTGTTTTTCAATGAGCCTCACCTGGTCAGAGAGAACTTTTCTCATTATTTTTGCCTGTAACACTAGTTTCAGCGGTTCTGACTGTTGGAGACTTGCCCTGACCATGGTTTGTTCCAATTGCATAGTTCACAGATGCACAACATCACCTGGAAGCTTTTTAGAACTCCAGATTCTTGGACTGATCCCAGACCTTTGTGGCTAGAGTAACAGTTTGTGACCTAATGAGCCCTTGGGCTGACTCTGATCCACGCTAGCGTTTGATCTAAATACTAATGATTTCTTACAATAGGTAATTCCCTTAAGCCTAGTATTTGATTGTACTTGGTCCCAATTCTGCCATTCCCCTCCACTGATTAGGGGGAAATGCTGGCACAAATGACAATAGGCATATGTAGAATTAGCTGTTGAGACAATGGCTGTAAGTGCTGGCATCTGTTTCCACTGTCCACATATGTTAGAATCTGAAAGAGACTTGAAGGTTTGAGCAAGCTCTTCTCTGAGAAGAGCCCCCTGAGCCCCTGTCCTTCTACCATTAGGAAAATACTTTCTGCATACTTGGAGAACACATCAGGCAGTTTACACAGTACATTACCACACAAATGCTAAGATCATCTATTTGGAAGACATAATTTTGGAGTCTGGAATAGGGCTGAGAAACCAATCAAGAATTATCTTTATTTGGTAGAGGGAGACCTCTGAGGGACTTAAATAAGAGAAGCTAAGGCGATCCTCTAAGGACTTTCCTTTTGGTCCCTGACTAGATTAGTTCTTTTTAGACAAGAGTATGAAGGCAGCCAAGGTTGAAGCTCTGGCATATACATGGGGAAAAAATGATTCTCTAGCCATAGACCTTGAACCATAGCCAGTGGCTTTGGGAGCATGAGCCAATGATCAGGAATTTTTTGTAGAAGCCTGTGAAGCTGTTAATACCTTAAGAGGAGAAACAAAGCTCATTTCACACTAGCACATGAAGCAAAGGCTTCATCTCCATAGGGTGCTGCTTAAATGCATTTGAAGGACTTGTGAGGGTGAAGAAAAAGGAAAAAAATACAAATTTCCAACTATCCAGCAGGGAAAGGCACCATCTTTTTACATATAATACTAATGCACGTATGTGAGGGGCGTGAAAGACATGATGGATATTACTAGAAATATAATCATGACTCATTTTGCTTTTTTTCTGATTACTTTTATTTTATGGATAAATTATATATCTGCAGTTTTCTTACTAGCCTTTTGTTTTAAGGCTTGCTAACTTAATGAATGATATATCAATTCTAAACTACATTTTCTTTCACCTAAGTTTAATGATTTAGTTTATCACACGATTTAGGCTATAGATATTGATATAGATATAGATATAGATATAGATATAGATACTATAGATACTACACTAAATCTAACTAGAAAGTTTATTCTGATCAAAATAACTGCAAAACAATTCCACATCCTCTCACACTAGAAAGGGATGTCATATGTGTCAGGGAAACATGTTTATATTGAACATGCACACACTTGTCAAATGTATCTACAAAGAAAACAATGCAAGGGTGAACCTAAGGGATGAGTCAGCCCGATTGGCTTTTAAAACTCTCACCTATGTTGTTGTTGTTGTTGTTGTTGTTGTTGTTGTTGTTGTTGTTGTTGTTATTGTTCTGACATGTCTTTGTTCAAACAATGGGTGTGCAGAAGGGAGGGACAAATAAAAACAACAGAACCAAATAACTATGTTCCATGAACTGTATTAAAATAATATTTAATGGCTATAATCAACTAGAGGAAAACAAAAAATCGAGGCAAAAGTCCACAGATAAAAAGCTGTGAAGATTTGAGTCACTAAGGCTGAGTTAAGCTCGTGCCTCTGCTACTGGAGCTTGTTCTGCTTCTGGCCAGAGTTCCTCAAGCTGCCAGCTCAACAAGTAACACTCGACTTGCATGACACAAAAGTAATGAGCTTGAACAGAAACTCCCCCTAAACATCAACAGATGTTTGCTGGAACAGAACTCGATGAATGTTCTGGCCGATCCATAGCCTTGTGTTTCTAGTTGAGGAGGATCCAAGTCAGAAAACCTACACTAGGGCACTCAGGTGATTGGGTTAAGTACTCCCCAGCTAGTAAAGACAGGTACATTTTTGACACCAGAGTGATTTGATAGCTTTAATGATGATTTAAAAGACAAAGCAAGTAACGATATCAGTAATGTTCCTGACTCCTACCTGACCCTTCTCCTCTGCTAATGTCTCACTTTTCCCTGCTCTGCATGAGCTCCCCTTCATCTTCTACTTACACTAGCTTTCAAGCCATCCATGATGTACCTCTTCCATTCTGTACCATCCCTCAGATCTTCTTAACCAGAGGGGAACAGGATCATACTTGGGTCATGAATATAGAGAAATTAAGAGTACCTATTGTTTTTATTACCTAGTAAGCTTGTTGGAAGTTCTACATTTCGATAGATAATTTCAGGTGTCCCATTCATGCCACCTACATAAAAATACCCAGATTTTTCAATGGATATATATATATATATTAAGAATATATATATATATATACACATATATATATATATATTTTTATATATATATAAAACCCAGAAATACCAGAAGAGAGATGTTGCATTTCTCCTGATTAAATTTTACTGGTAAATGTATCAGATGCCTCTCTTTTACACTCTTCCACCCACCTCAGCTTCAGCTGCCTGGTTCTGCACATGATTGTGGACGCCTGTTCATGGTGTATCTAGCCAAATACACACAGGTGCATGCTTCTGGCAGCATTGTTGGCATCTGTACTGGCTAGTGTATCAACTTGACACAGGCTGGAGTTATCACAGAGAAGTGAACTTCAGTTGAGGAAATGCCTCCATGAGATCTAGCTGTGGGGCATTTTCTCAATTAGTGATCAAAGGGGTGGTGCCATCTCTGGGCTGGAAGTCTTGAGTTCTATAAGAGAGCAGG
>JADRCD010229589.1:0-15873 GCA_019843815.1 Montemys delectorum | reverse complement strand
GACAGCCAGGGCTATACAGAGAAACCCTGTCTCAAAAAACCAAGCCAAACTATACCAACCAACCAACCAAAACACCTGAAGCAGAGACCCTGGAGGAATGCTGCGGACTAGCTTGCTCCTCCTTCCTTGCTCATTTTGCTTTTTTATACACTCTAGGACCATCTGGCCAGCCGGCGGGGGTGGGGGTGGGGGTCACCACCCACAGTGGGCTGGGCCCTTTCAAATCAGTTCTATCTAGAAAATGCTTCTCAGGCTTGCCTATAGGCTGATCTGACAGGGACGTCTTTCTTAATTGAAGTTTTCTGTCATCAGATAACGCTAGCTTGTATCAAGCTGACAAAAGGATCCCAGCACAACTGGCCCCTTCTCAACTTGACACACAAACACATGGCTAGTCATCTAGACCCTTTCCTTCCTTATCTGTCCCCAAGATGTCATGTCAAGATTACATCACAATATAGAACACAATGGGGCTTTAGGAGTCCCACTCTTTAAAATTTTCAACACTTTTTAAAAGTCTTAAGTCTCTTTAAAAATACAATGTCTTTTTAAAGTGCAAGTCTCTGAACTTTGGGCTCTTGTGCACACACACACACACACACACACACACACACACACACACACACAGAGTGACATAACTTTTTATTCCAAGAGGGTAGAACTAGGGCATAATTACAATTCAGAGCAAAACTGTTCAGTGCTTGATGTCTGGGAGCACTCAGGATCATCTGGCTCCAAAGGAAGCTCCACTTCTCCGTCTCCGCCTTTCGTAGTACGGCTTGTGCCACAGGCTAGGGCTGGCTCTACACTGAGGCTGATGCTGTCCTTGGTGGTCCACCCCATGGAGCTAGTATCTCCAATATGCTGGGGTCCTACTACAACTGGGGCAGCACCT
Source organism: Montemys delectorum (assembly GCA_019843815.1). Lineage (NCBI taxonomy): Eukaryota > Metazoa > Chordata > Mammalia > Rodentia > Muridae > Montemys > Montemys delectorum. The sequence goes on along the minus strand of JADRCD010229589.1, from coordinate 14,978 downwards.
TTACCAGCAGCTGCTCCCAGCTCTCCAGCTGTCACAGTGTCACCAGCAGCTGCTCCCAGCTCTCCAGCTGTCACAGTGTCACCAGCAGCTGCTCCCAGCTCTCCAGCTGTCACAGTGTCACCAGCAGCTGCTCCCAGCTCTCCAGCTGTCACAGTGTCACCAGCAGCTGCTCCCAGCTCTCCAGCTGTCACAGTGTCACCAGCAGCTGCTCCCAGCTCTCCAGCTCTGTCACAGTGTCACGCCTCAGCTGCTCTTCAAGACTCCATTCATGCCTTCAAAGCCAGAGCCACCTCCACGATTTCTACACACTGACACGTGCAGCAGCCACCCTGGATTCCCACAAGGCTTTGTCTTAATGATGCTGGTCTCAGTCTCCGATAGCATCAGTTAAAGCAAAGGTTTCACTTTAGTAGTTCCAGTCTCTTTATCACAACTGGTTCGTCAGCCCCATCTGACCAGAACCACAGAATCTAAATTTAAAAAATATCACAAATGGCCACACCCATGTTTCCTCCCTCTGAACTCTGTAGGCCAGGCCTCCATCACAGGCTCTCTAAGCACACCTCCATCCAGGCCTCCATCACAGGCTCTCTAAGCACACCTCCATCCAGGCCTCCATCACAGGCTCTCTAAGCACACCTCCATCCCAGGCTCCCACAGAGCACCCCATTAAACTTTAAGTGCTTAATGGCTTTTCCAGCCCAAATGTGCAAATACTTCCATAATCCTTGCCAAATAGCATGGTCCTGTCTCATAGAAAACCCCATTCCTGGTTCTGATTTCTGTCTTAGTTAGGATTCCACTGCTGTGATAAAAACAATGACCAAAAGCAAACTTGAGGAGGAAAGGGTTTATCACATCTCACAGATTGCAGTCCATCATGGAGGGCAGGAACTCAAGGAATGAAGGAACCTGGAGGCAGGAACTGAAGCAGAGACAGAGGAGTGCTGCTGACTGGCCTGCTTCCCCTTAGCTTACTTAGTTTGGTTTCTTATACACCCCATGACTTCCTACCCAGGGACGGCCGGCACCCCGCACAGTGGGCTGGACCCATCTCCATCAATCATCAATCAGGAAAACGCTCCCCAGGCTTGCCTACAGGGGACCAGGACACAGAAGCAGGAAGGAACTGGGTCCTGGTGTCTCCTCCAACAGTAGCTTCCCACTTCTTCCCACTAGGCCCTACCTAAAGTTCTGCCACCTTCCAATAGTATGCAAGTGTATGTTGCACATGTAGGTCCTGGGGAGATGTTCTGACCCGTTTTAGAATCTCACAGACATTAAGGTAAGACGGTGGGGTTTGAGCTACCAAAAGGCCACAATAATCTCCGAAGCTGGGTCAAACCACACCTTATGAAAACACAAACACCGTGCAGAGGCTGGAGACAGCTCCGCAGTTAGGGGCACTGGCTGCTCCTCCCGAGGACCCAGGTTCAATTCCCAGCACCTACATGGCAGCTCACAATCACCTGTTAATTCTAGTTCCAGGGGACCTAACACCCACCTCCGGGCGCTCCAGGTATAAGACATGCCATGCGGTGCACACACATACAGGCAAATACCCATACACATGACAGAAAATAAAAATAAATTCCCACTGACTACAGACAAGTGCATGAGCAGACAGTTTTGTATTGAGCACTGGTAAATGATTAGCAAAAAAGGTTACATCATTCCATGAATGTACATATAGACTGCCATGAAGAAACTCTATTCTGTATGCCAACTTAAATAATTTTAAAAGTACTTTTTAAAAACACATATTTTTTTAAAAATGTTTTTTATTGGGCCAGTGAAATTGTTCAGTAGGTAAAGACACCTGCCACCAAACCTAATGACCTGAACCTACATGGTAGAAGCAAGCGCTGGCTACCGAAGGTTCCCTGTGATGTCCACAAGTTTGCCTGGTGCATGTGCCCACACATGCGTTATGCATTTTCTTTATCTCTGTGGAGGCGTGTGCATGGTGGGAGGAGGGGAGAGAGCACAGTTTAGTAGAATCAGTTCTCCCTCGTGTGGGCTCCAGAAACTGAACTCAGGCAGCCATGCTTGCACTGCGGGCTTTCTCACCAGTCTAGATTTAGGTTTTTACATGTACTGTGAAACTTAAAATCTGACTTGGGAGAATGTGTGGTGAGGGCTAGATGTCTGGGTCAGAGGCACTCAGCGAGGAGAGAGCAGCAACCTGACGGCTCCCACTTTTATGTATTTAAACTACGCTAACCACAGTCTTTCCTCGGGCGTGGCCTCTCTCCACCTTCAGGAAGGCTTCTGGGACTTCAGAAAAAGGGAAGGTCTGTTCAACAACCGGCTGAATCTATAAAACACAAGAAGAGACAAACGGGTTGATAAGAAAGCCCAGGCTTTCCAAGGCAGAGTGCCTGCAGCTATCCAACAAGGCTGCTGCCCGGCAGCTACTCCTTGCCACATGCTGACTCCAACGGCTCCTCATTCCATCTCACCTCTCCAATCTTACCTTCAGTTTCAATTCCACCCACTCTACCCACTTCACTCCACTCTGTAATGCTGACACTCCTGCTCAGAGCCCTGCCACAACTCCAAACCTGACATTCCAAGACATTCCATCTGAACCTTGGCCTTCGGGCTGCTTGGCACTTTCACTTTTTGAAAATTCTATTTTATTTATTAGTGTGGTTGTGTGTGTGTGAGTGATGTGATGTGTGTGGTTGTGTGTGTGTGTGTGAGAGTGATGTGATGTGTGTGGTTGTGTGTGGCATAATATGTGTGGTTGTGTGTGGTGTGATGCGAGTGTTTGTGTGTGTGTGTGTTGTATGATATGTGTGGTTGTGTGTAGTGTGATGTGTGTGAGTGATGTGATGTGTGTGGTTGTGTGTATTGTATGATATGTGTGGTTGTGTGTGGTGTGATATGTGTGGTGTGATGTGTGTGGTTGTATGTGGTGTCATGTGTGTGGTTGTGTGTGTGTGTGTTATGATATGTGTGGTTGTGTGTGGTATGATGTGTGTGGTGTGGTTGTGTGTGTGTGTGATGTGTGTGGTTGTGTGTGTGTGCGCGCGTGTGTATGTGTGCGTGCGTGCGTGGGGGGGGGGGGGGAGGGGGTGGTATGGGTGTAGATAAATGTGCTGTCTGGTAGATGTAGAAATCAGAAGACAGCTTTTAGGAAACAGCTCTCTCCTTCTATCCTGCCTACACACAGGGCTGGAGAGATGGCTCAGCAGTTAAGAGCACTGGCTGCTATTCCAAAGGGTCAGGGTTCAATTTCTAGAACCCGCATCGCAGCTCACAACTATCTGCAACTACAGTTCCAGGGGCTCCAACACCCACACACAAACATAATGCAGGCAAAACACTAGTGCACATAAAATAAAACTAAATAAAGTCTATTCCTTCTGCCCTGGGTTCTGGCGATCAAGGTTGGCATCAGATTTGCTACTACACTGAGCCTTCTCACTGGCCCTCTGCTACTTTCTAACTCTGTATGCTATGGTCTGTTAGCCTCTCTTCTGCATGTCTGCATCCCTGGCCTCACAGCCCTTTCTATCCTTCCCCTGCAGGTGCTCTCCCTCGGAGCTGCTCTACCAACCACTGAGCCCTTCCAATCATGTACTACAGCTGAGTACAAGGCTCTGACGTGGTCCCTGGTGTAGAGGAAGTAGCACACAAGCATAGCTTGTTTTCCAGTCTTAAACATCTGCATATATATTTAGTCAGAGCAGAAAGCATCTGTGCATAGACCACACCCTTATACATCTATAACACCAACATGTATAATACCGACATGTAGAAGGTGCTTAAACAAGTCACCAAACTCAAAAGCAGTGAGGGAGAGGCAGGAGTCCTGGGTGAGCTCTCTGGGCCTTGGGAATTCCACTCAGCAGCAGCTTACCATGTACAGGACGAGGAACGGCAGCCCAGCCACCTCAGTGGAGTCTGGGTACTGACAGCTATCTGTAGAGTACCTCAGTACTGACAGAAGCCCCTCGAGAGCAGGGCCCAGCAGTACCCTCTCTGTGCAGAGGCCCGCCTCAACTCCTCCTCCCAAATGTCTGGCAGACACAGTCACTGGCCACTGGCCACCTCCCTGGATTGCTTCTCACAGCTCCGCTGACAAGGATCAGCGGCCACAAGGCACACCCTGACTCAGAGCCTAGCTGCGTATCTTCCTGTGACAAAGGGAGAGATGGCTTATGACATTCAGATGTGACTTTCAGAGCTCAGGCATCACATGCTCCCAAGAGCTGAAGATTCTTCTGAACCCACGAAGCCCAGAGTCACAGAGCTGAGTTACTGTGCCGAGTGGCAGGACTCAACTGATGTCACTGCTCTGCTCTCTCCACTCACAGGCCTGTCACCTCTACCCAGGAAGGAGCGGAAAGGTGGCCAGGGGTCACAGTGAGTTATCACAACTGAATTCGAACCTTCCTCCCGTATGTTAGCAGAAGAGCTGGTCTCTAAAGCCTGCATCCAGTCCCCCAAGATGACAGACCATGTGAGAGATTGCTTCTAGAGAGTATCACTAACCGATAGCCGCCAGCACTGAGTAGGACCCCAGACCGTTGCACAGCACTGCAGAAGCACATTAAGGGCTGAGCTGACTTCTTTCATAAGAGACAGAAAGGCACTGGGCTGGGTTGTGTTCTATATGAACCTTAAACCCATCACTCCCCTTTAAGCTCCAGGGACACTTTCCCCAATGTCATTTAGTAGGTAAATGGATGGCTTGCAAGCATATGGAAGACATTCCCCAGCACCTCTCGGTACAATGCAATCAGACTCTGAGTAAGTTCCAGAAAGGTATGTACACACTTCTGAAAGAATCTATGCCCTTTTTGTGCGTTATTCGGATACACCAGAAACCACCATCCACATATTCTTGCCTTCTACAAAGCTCGTTAAGCCTCCTGCCTGCAACGCTCTAGGCTAGAGCAGGCACACAAACCAGACTCCACTCCAGAACGACGACGCACTGCCTGAGCCATCACGCCAGGCTCACTTCAGTGTTCCCTGCCAGCCTCAGAAGCTGACCTGCTGACCAGGCCGCACTTTAATCTGACTGGGCAGGCCCTTTGTGACAAAGAGCCGGAGAGGGCTGACCACGGCATAATGACTCGTTTAGCAATTCCTGTAAATGACAATGGAAAAAAAAAAGGCTTTCAAACCATAGTCAAGTAAATGCCCCCAGTGGCTGGATCTGTGACAGTATGGGAGATTAGCTGCACAATGCGAGACTGTGTCTGTGCACAGCCGCACACTGGACCTACAATGCTTGTCTTTTAAAGACAAAAGGATTAGAGTTAACTCCAGAGAGGGGACAGAAAGGTTACTCACAGTGAAGTGGGACATTATGTGATGACACTGCTATAGTGCATTTGGAAGCGGAGTCCTGTTATAAAGCAGGCAGGCTCAAAACCACAATTCCCATGGCACAGGCACCCCAGACACCCAGGGCGCACAGGCAACCAGGAAGCAGCAGCAGCTCTTATTCAGTGTGGGAGCCACATGTGGGGTCTCCTGATCACACCTTCCCTTCCTCAAACAGGACCCAGGATCTAGTACTTACCACCTGGCATTCTTTTAACATGAAAACCCTCCCTAAGTATGAGCTTACCACACAGCACTGCTGCTTATCGGCCAGTGGGCGAGCCTTTGGGGGGCAGGAGGAGCTACAGGGGAAGAGTGTCTGAGCGCTTAGAATAGGAAACTGAAACACAAGTGCTCCAGGGGTCCATGCAGAGCCAAAGCTTTCAGGAACACAGCCAGAGTGAGAACCTGGGATCCTTGACTGTGCTGCCACATGACATGAAAGTGTATGGGGAGTCTGTCCACTTTCCCTGAGCTCCACAGCCTCGTCCTCTGCAGGCTCAGTCCCTAGGCACAGAACTGCAGATTTCAGAAGGTAAGGTACATGGGGATGGACCAACAGATGGCAGATACCAAGGAAGACTCAAGAATTCCTGGCATGAATCCAAATCCACACCCTGTGAACGCCACCAGGACCAGAGCCAGCTCTGAGATGACCACACCCAGTTTCCGATAGCCCAGGACTTCCCAGGCCTGTCACTGTCAATGTCCAGGAGGAAGGTGGTTCTCAATCTCCAGGGATAAGAAGAGACCAGGAAGAGGGGAGTTTTGTTCCAGTTTGCTGTTTCCTGGGCACTTCCTGTGCTTAGAAAGGAACATTAAAGGAGCAGGATGGTGGGTGATGCTGTGCTCCAAGAGAGCAGATGTACCCACCGGAGGAGCCTCACAAAGCAGTCCCTTCCAGCCAGGCGAGTGGAGGAAACAGTCCCAGGAGCTTGGGAATAAAAATCAGAAAGGCCAGGCATGATGGTCACATATGTGACCCCAAAGCCAGGGGCTAGGTTGTGAGATCAGATCAATTGAAGACCAGCCTGGAACCTTGTTTAAAAAGACAAAGCAAAACAAAACAAAACAAAAACAAAGGCAAAAACAAACAAGAAAATAAAAGGAACCCAGAAGCATCGAGGCTACCAGCTGAGATGCTGGGGTATCAGGTAAGCTTTTCGAGTGGTTGTCAGGATCCCACCTCAGACTGTCACATTCATCCAAGGGAGCAGGATCCAGTTCAGTATGAAGCTTGAAGCCTGGATCATGGTCTACTGTTAAGGTACACGGGAAATCATCTACCTCAGAACTCTGCAGTCTCTTTCAAAGCTACATGTCCAGAACGGTGGCCTCTAGACACATGTGACTAGTTAAATTCAACCAAGTGAGTAATCAAACTGAAAAGGTCAGTCTCCCAGCTGCACCAGCCACAATCCTAATCCTCCATGGTCGTAAGTACTTCAGTGGCTGCCTACTGACCTACAGAAAGCTCTAGTGGACAATGCTGACAGGGCGGTGACAATTCACAGCAAACATGAAACAGAGCACGAGGGAGTCCTCAGTGGATGCTGTACATTGAACTTGGGGTACACGGAAGCTCTTCTGCTATCATCAAAAATAAAGAAATAAACTCTGGGAAGATTATTCAAGCTCAGCCAAGCTTGAATGGTCAACTAGAATTCTGAAGAGACCCATTAAGTATATGACATTAAAGGGGTTTAAAAATTTCATAGGCAGGCAAAGTAGTGCATGTCTTTAATCCTAGCACTCAGAAGGCTAGATCTCTGTGAGTTCGAGGATAGCCAGATCTACATAGTGAGTGAGTTCCATGACAACCAGGACCCTGTCTCAAAATAAAAACAAACAAAAAAATTGTATGAGGAATATAAATGTGCAGGTAAAGATATGCAAAAGGCTAAAGGGGGCTGAGTGTGGCACAGGCTTTTACTCTCTGTGAATTTGGCACTAGCTTCATCTATATAGAGAGTTGTAGGTCAGTCAGGGCTACGTAGTGAGGCCTTGTCTCAATTAATCACTCAATCACTAAATCAGTTGGTGGGAGCTAGGTGGTACAATCCTGTTGTCCCAGCTCCTCAGCAGGCTGAAGTGACAGCATCACTTGAGCCTAGGAGCTCAAGGCTAGCAGGTTTAAAAACATATAACAAGGGCTGGCAAGATGGCTCAGTGGGTAAGAGCACCAACTGCTCTTCAGAAGGTCATGAGTTCAAATCCCAGCAACCGCATGGTGGCTCACAACCACCCATAATGAAATCTGATGCCCTCTTTTGGTGCGTCTGAAGACAGCTACAGTGTACTCATTTATAATAAATAAATAAATAAATAAATAAATAAATAAATAAATAGATGAGTCTTTAAAAAAAATATATAACAAAAATGATAAGGACGTAAAGCATCCTCCTCCCATCCTTGGTCTCTAGCCATCTAGTTTCCTTCTTCAAGAGCAAGATTCCAGGATTCTTGTGCAGTGGGTCAAGCAGAATACTGGCCTCACCCAGAACACTCGCACCCTAGTTCCCTAAGTCTGTGACAGTAAGTGGCAAAGGGCTCTGCAGATGTGATTAGGTTAAAGGTGCCCAAAGCCGGTCACCGTGGGTGAACAAAGTAGAACCACAGGCTCTTTAGAAGATAAGACCTTCAGAACTACTAGCTTTCAAGATTACAAAATAATAAATGCGTTACATTAATCCTGATGTTTGTGGTGCTTTATTTCTATCAGAAGCTAATGTGTGCACATATAAACGAGTATAAATAAATATTTTCCCCAATACAGCCACTCTTCCCAGAAGCTGCCTCCTGAGGATGGTACAGAGGTATCAAGGTCTCTCTTTCTAACCTATGCTAATCAATGGTATAAACATGGCTTACTTTTGCCACAGCTTTCTCGATTCCAACTACAAACAATTTACCAAATGGTATAATAGGAGACAATGCCAATGGACTGCAGCAGGCCCAAGGCCAGCTTTCAGAAGCAGCTCATTACAGCCGATGCTCTGGCCTCCGATGCTCTGGCCACTGATGCTCTGGCCTCCGATGCTCTGGCCTCTGATGCTCTGGCCACTGATGCTCTGGCCTCCGATGCTCTGGCCTCCGATGCTCTGGCCACTGATGCTCTATAGCCTCCGATGCTCTGGCCTCCGATGCTCTGGCCTCCGATGCTCTAGCCTCCGATGCTCTGGCCACTGATGCTCTGGCCACTGATGCTCTATAGCCTCCGATGCTCTGGCCTCCGATGTTCTGGCCACTGATGCTCTGGCCTCCGATGCTCTGGCCTCCGATGCTCTGGTCATTGATGCTCTGGCCACTGATGCTCTATAGCCTCCGATGCTCTGGCCTCCGATGTTCTGGCCACTGATGCTCTGGCCTCCTATGCTCTGGCCACTGATGCTCTACCAACCGATGCTCTGTTCTAGCCACTCTGTTCTAGTCTCCTGTGAGGCTCAGTCAGAACCGTCCTTCCACAGTGCTGTCTAAGAGCCCTGGCCCCCAGCTGTGGGAGCAGCTGCAGACAAGGAGGCACCAGCAGGGAAGGCTGCTCTCTGCCATCCCGTCACCAGTACAGATTCCCGTCTGCCTCTTCTATATATGATCAGATTCTTTGGTTTCAGCCAAGTTAACAATGTGCCTAGGAAAAGGATCAGGACACTTCTCTCTTATTGTTCCTCTCCTTCAGGGTTAGGAAATGTTCAGCTCCTCTCTATCTTGATTTATTTCCTTTTCTTTTAAATGCAGGGTCTTACTATTATAGCCCGGGCTTTGAACTCATAGCAGTTGTCTACTTGGCATGGAGGCAGGCATCAGCCGCCAGACTACTGCTTGGAAGACCTTTGGTAATAGACTAGTTAGTGAAAAATGATTTGGGCCACAGATGATCTGCAGTTTTTGTTTTGTTGTCTTGTTTGAAGGAGGGGGTGAAGAAATGGCTCATCTGTTAGGAGAACCAGTTGCTCTTCCAAAGGACCCAATACCCACAGGGCAGCTCACAACTGTCCATAGCTCCAACCTCAGGGGATCTGATGCCCTCTTCTGGCATCAAAATCAGTGGCCAGAGCATCGGTGGCCAGAGCATCGGAGGCTAGAGCATCAGGTGTAACAAGCTGCATAGGCACCAGACACACAAGTGGTACACAGACACATGCAGGCAAAAACACCCATACCCATTAAAATAAAATAAACTTAAAAATCCATTACAAATGTAAAACATTGGAAAAGCTGGGGCTGCAGAGATGGCTCAAGTAGGCACAGTCACAAGGACCCAAGTCCAGAGCCAAGTACCCATGTAAAAGGCCGCACCACAACACGTATCTATAACCCCAGCTTGGGGTAAGGCAAGCAAGTGGAGCAGAGACAGCCAGATGCCTGGAGCCTTCTGGCTAGCCACTCTACCTCAAGGCTCAGAGAAAGGCCCTCTCTCAAATAATAAGGTGGCAGGAACAACTTTGTTCCCTAGCCACCACATGCACATATACACAGGTGCATTTGTATTTGTACACATATGAACATATACACACACTACACAAACACCTAAGCACACACATGTAACACACATACAGACACACACATGCACACACACCATACACATACACACAAAATAAATAATAAAAAAATTTAAATGCTTTTAAAATATAAAAGCCATTCTTAGCTTAGGGAACTTAAAAAACAAAAACAAAAAAAAAAAACAAAAAAAACAAAACAAAAACAAAAACAAAAAACAAAAACAAAAAACCAGACCGAAGATTGGATTTAGCTCACTGACTATATTATTCTAGTCCCTGGCTAAGACACTGAAAATATTATATCAATGTCTTAAAATCTAGCCCCAAATTGCACATGGCTACAGTAAGTGTATATACAAAACTCTGCTATGAGCAGACAGCCCATGGTCACAGTCCAGTGAATGTAATACCTGACTCTGAATTTCTAGGAGAAATGATTGCAAGGTCCCCACATAGTTGTAAATGTCAGCTCCTTATCACTTGGGCCTGGGAATGGTGGGCACATTAAAGGCAGAGGACGCTAATGACAGAAATATTTACAGAAAGCAAAGTGAGGAGCTCTGACTCCTGAGTACTGTGGCACTGTGACGTGTAGCTTCCCATGCTCACCGCTGCACTCAGGGCTGACAAGAGGCCATTAGTAAGACTTAAGTCAGATGCTTGTGTGAGGAGGTGTACCATGTGGATACAAGGGGGCCAGAGGTTCACATTACATGTCTTCCTCTATAGCTCCACTTTATTTTGAGGCAGGGTCTGTCACTGAACCTGGAGTTTCCTGCCTGGCTAGACTGACTGGCCAGCGAATGTCTGGGGCCGCCCTGTGCTGAGACTGCAGGCCCGTGCCACCTCCTCAGCCCTAGACTCGATTTTTAACCAGGAAGTTCGAGTTACAAGTGACAAGTACCATGTTTTCTTCACATTTCCAGAACAAGTCAGTCCTGAGGCAAACAAGCAAAGGGCAAGAGGACACAAGAGTGAAGAGAGGAGCTCAGAGAGACGGCAAATGCTAAACAGACTGGATTTCAAAAGCTGCTGCCAAGTATTTATCAAAACACTTGGGTTCAGTAATTGCATTTCCCAGAACTGAAACAAATATACTCACAGTTAGTACTTAAAACAAAGCTGGGTTATCCACTGAAGCACTGTTTGTAAAAGAGCAAATAAATATTGGCACACCTGTGCAGGGGAATATTAACATAGCTATTTACAAAATAAAGAATGACGGACATTTTAATATCCTAATGTGAAATAAATGAGAAGGGTGTTTAAAACAAAAGAGAAAGTGAGAAACAATTCATTACTCCCAGAAATATTACTCTGTCAGATGTTGGGGGCTTAGACCCAATACTGCTCTCCCTCTTACCTGGAAATGCCTCCCACCAGGGCAGCTCACCATCACGGAGGCAGCCCAGGGTTTTCCTGAGAACCTGCAGGCACCTTCTTCTCTTTGTGCAGAGGATGCCCTCTTTCAAAGACCATCATCAAAACACTAGGCATCTAGCTCAGATCCCAGACTTGTGACTCATTCGTCCTGTCCTGTTGAAGAGGTGCCTTTGGGATTTTCAGGAAACAATAATGCTGGTTTTGTCTAAGCCAAGCAGAACCTCGGTGACAGAGGGATGCGGTCAAAGGCAGTTATTGAAATTACGTCAACTCCTCAGTTTTGAACCTTATGAATATAACTTATCTAAAAACCCAGAGCAGTCGGCTTAGTTATTCTGTGTCTTTACATCACAAACAGCTCCTGCTGGCCAGGGTCATTAAGCATTCCTCAGAGCTTTGAAGAACTGAACTGTCCCTGTTCAGCTGAGCCAGTCTTTTCTAATGGCAGTTTTAGGGCCTGCTGTTACTCCCTGAGTTTCCCAGTATACACAGGCAGTGAGCTCTTACATTCACCTCAAAACAGAGAGGTGACAAGACACCTGACCTCCCTATGCCCAGAGTACACAGCTTACACAGGCCCAGAGCTGTTCCCTGTCCAAACAAGTCCCCAGCTTAGCAGCCTGAGCAAGACAAAGAAACAGACTCCTCCAGGCCTCCTCAAGGAGCACATCAAAGGCATCTTCTTTCTCTCCTGCCCCTTCTGAGCTGTTCTACTGGTTATCTGCCAAATTTAATTGTACATATATACAAATCTCCTCTCATCTCTGTTGGGTAAATAGCAATTTCCAAGTAGAGACAAAGTCCTGATATTTTGAACACAAGAGAACATGACAAGCATGTGGGCAGCTCAAGCAGACAGCATGACACCTGCCACCATCAGTGCACTCTGTGCTCTGGGACTCTGCGCTCCCGGAGGACAGCGTCCTCTGCAATTGTGGGGCTCTACCACACACTTAGTTAGCTATGGTTCCTTTCTTGGTAGCAGTAAAGCAAAGCATAGAGTGGGGATGTGGAGGAGTCCTATACATACAAAATGCAAGGCTGTTTCTACTCAGGACACACCAACCCTAGAAGTCCATGAAAAGGTTCAAAAATTGAACCTAAAAGTAGTTCCTGCTTAATGCAGGCTATCATGGGCCACATATACAGCACCTTGGCTACAACAGAACTGAATAAACAAACCTAAATGTCTGAAAAGTAGCTACTCAGGATCCAGGGGAGAGTTCAGGGAGGGGGAGGGAAGAGTGGAGGGAGGAGAAGCTGATATATTCATTGTATGAATGAATTAAAAAAAAACAAACAAAAAAACCAACCACTGAAAAAGACTCCACACTCGAAGAGAAGACTAAAGCTCTCAGCAGCATCCATTTTCTTTTCTTTCCTTTTATTTATTTACATCCCAAATGTTGCTCTCCCTCCTAGTCCCCCCTCAAAGAGTTCTTCCTCTCACCCTCCATCTCCCTCCCCTTCACCTCCCCACAAGAGAACTTTTACAGCTGATAAACAACTTCAGCAAAGTGGCTAGATATAAAATTAACTCAAACAAATCAGTAGCCTTCCTTTATACAAATGATAAACAGGCTGAGAAAGAAATTAGGGAAACAACACCCTTCACAATAGTTACAAATAATATAAAATATCTTGGGGTAACTCTAACCAAGCAAGTGAAAGATCTGTATGAGAAGAACTCCAAGTCCCTGGAGAAAGAAATCAAATAAGGCCTCAGAAGATGGAAAGATCTCTCATGCTCATGGATTGGTAGGATTAACATAGTAGAAATGGCCATCTTGCCAAAAGCGATCTACAGATTCAAGGCAATCCCCATCAAAATTCCAATACAATTCTTCACAGACATGGAAAGAACAATCCTCAACTTTGTATAGAAATACAAAAACCCAGAATAGCCAAAACAATTCTCAACAATAAAAGAACTTCTGGGGAAATCACCATCCCTGATCTCAAGCTATACTTCAGAGCCATAGTGATAAAAAAAAAAACAAAAAACAAAAAAAAACTGCATAGTATTGGTATAGAGACAGACAGGTCGATCAATGGAATAGAATTGAAGACACAGAAATAAAACCACACACCACCTAAAGTGTCTTTGACAAAGACGCTAAAACCATACAGGAAAACAGACAACATTTTCAACAATGGTGCTGGTCTAACTGGCAGTCTGTAAGTAGAAGAATGCAAATCCAATTTGTCACCTTGCACAAAGCTCAAGTCCAAGTGGATCAGGGACCTCAACATAAAACCAGATACACCAAGTCTAATAGAAGAGAAAGTAGGAAATAACCTCTAAAGCACTAGTACAGGGAAAATTTCCTGAACAGAACACCAATGGCTTAGACTCTAAGTCAACAATTGATAAATGGGACCTCATGAAACTGCAAAGCTTCTGTAAGGCAAAGGGCACTGTCAATAGGACAGAACAGCAACATGGGCCAGATGGTAGCAGCAAAGAGCTGCTGTGGTTCTCTGCTCCAGCCGTCCTTGCCGGTGCCTGCATTCTTCTGAACCGTGTCTACGTTTAGTACAAACTAACCTTGGGTTGGAAGCCTGGGGAACCACTTCTCACCCAGGTGTTGGGGGATTAGATCCAATACTGCTCTCCCTCTTACCCAGAAACGCCTCCCACCAGGGCAGCTTGCCATCACTGAGACATCCCAGGGGTTTTCCTGAGAACCTGCAGGCACCTTCTCCTCTTTATGCAGAGGATGCCCTCTTTCAAAGATCATCACCAAAATACTAGACACCTAGCTCAGATGGCAGTAGCTCTGCCACTTGCTAATTATGCACCATTAAGACTATCATATAATGTCATATAATGTCCCTCCCTGGCTTTCCCTTGATGTATAAACCAAGGGGGTAGACTAAACAAGGTGAGTTACTGTGCACACCGAGCAGCCTCTCCACGAACCCCATGGCAACAGAAACAATACACAGCTCCCTCTCTCCTCCAGCAGTGTTCCCAGGGATAAGGCAGGGGAGGGAGGGACAGTCTTCAGGAGGAGGGCCGACAAATAGTCACCAGGAAAAGGTTTCTGGGCAGACCTACCTTTCCTGCATCCACCAGTTCTGCAATTTCATCTAGACATTTCCCGCTGGCCATGAAGAAGGCCCATCTGTAATGGACCCCTTGCCAGAGGTGCTAAAAGGAAGAAAATAACCATGTGAGTGCATGGAAAAGACGACCTCACTAACTGCAGCGAACGACAGACCAAGACACAGGAACCCATTTCCTGTTTCACGATGACGTTTGATTGTGTGCGTGCCCAGGACCTTGGCCTGGTCACTGATGGAGAACAGATAGTGCACAGCATTTATGGAATAAGCAAATGAGCATGACTTATCCGTGTAAACTCTGGCATCTTCCTGTATGACTTGCACAGGAAGCTTTCCTTAAGTGATAGTCTGTAGAGAGCCACACCCAAGCCGGCAGCCTCCATTACAAGATGGCGCCGGCAGCCGGTTTCTTCTCCCCTTAACACGTAGTCTGCGCATGTGCCTAGGGCCAGAGTGCGCTAAGTCTCAGCCCATCTGCGCATGTGCTAGGGCCAAAAACGCCAAGTCACAGCCTATCCCGAGGTGTCTCATGAGGTAATGAGCAAACAGCCAATCAGAGATGAGCATGCCGCTCCAGGGCATATATAAGCAGTGCTTTTGGGGGTGTGGGGGGTCGCCCTCTGGAAGATGTAATAAAGAATGGCTGCAGAAGGATCCTGTGTGTCTGTCCGTGATTTCTTGCTG
>JADRCD010229588.1:17851-30007 GCA_019843815.1 Montemys delectorum | reverse complement strand
GAGACAGGTTTTCTCTGTGTAGCCCTGGCTGTCCTGGAACTCACTCTGTAGACCAGGCTGGCCTTGAACTCAGAAATCCACCTGCCTCTGCCTCCCAAGTGCTGGGATTAAATCTTTCTTTCTTTTCCTTCTTTCTTACAGGGTTTCTCCGTGTAGCCCCTGGCTGTCCTGGAAGTTCTGTAGACCAGGCTGTGCTTGAACTCAGAGAGATCTGCCAGCCTCTGCCCCCTTGCCCCTGCGCTGAGGTGTGCATCAGCGCTGTCCTACAGAAACATTCCTTAAAAGAGGGTAAGGGTTGGGTTAAGACTGGAATCATACAGTTCTTGGTGCTTAGAGATATTTGGCCTGGGGTAAAGTGGCTATCTCAATTTATTTATTTAGAGATAAGGTCTTACTGTGTTGTTAGGCTAACATCAAACTATGTAACCCAGCCTGGCTTCTAACTCAGAAACTTTCCTTAAAATCAGCTTTAAGGACAATTTTATTAGAGTTTCGAATTTACAAGAAAAACCATTAGTGATGTAAGCTGTAAATCTTGGCGGCTTTCAGGAGATGGGAGTTAGGAGGAAAAGAGAAAGTCATGTATTTGATTTAGGCCAGCAATGTCCAGCAATTCAGATGCAGCGAACATTCATATGGCAGAGCTTTCCAGAAGGGAGAAGAAGCTCCAGCAGAAGCCAAAATTTCTGGGAAAATATACCTAGATATTTGCTTGTTTTGGGGAGACTAAGAGATGATTTATTCTAGAGCCACATTTAATGACGATGGCCCAGGAGCACAGAATTAGCTTACCCCCAACTTCCATATTCCAGTATGGAAGCAGGCTCATGGTTTCACAGAACAAAGAAAGTCACACATCAAGGCAAGTTTAAATCATTGATGGGCTAGTGGCACATATCTCAGCACTTGGAAGGCAGAAGCAGGTGGATCTCTCTGAGTTTGAGGCCAGCCTGGTCTATAGAGTGAGTTCCAGGACCTCCAGGGCTACACAGAGAAATCCTGTCTCAAAAAACAACAACAACAAAAACAAAAACAAAATGAAACAAAACAAAATTGGTGAATGCATTGGCAAGGTACTTACATGGAGCTGGGGCACTTTCCTGTAGGCCTCAGATGCTGTCTGATGACATGTTTCGCTTTTGGGTTCGTGGGAGCTAGTGGTGTGCTAGATGAATAGATTCCAACAGATTAGTCACAGGATGTTAGTCAGGTAAGGAATGGCTATTGAGGCGGCTGAAGGTAGCCCCGTCTTCCAGTCTTTGCAGACCACGGCTGTCCTAAACAGTCGGTCTCCACAGACACAGCGTCTTTCCAGTTCTTGTTCACAGTTCCCCTTGTCAGATAAACATCATGTTTTATACATTCAAAGAGCCACATGGTATTTATTAAATATTATAAGGCCCCAGGATACTTGCTAAGGTTTTAACTAGCATGCTAAAGTAGAAAAAATCAATAGAAAGAAGGAAAAGTTCTAATTTGCCAGGTATGGTGACCCATGCCATTGACATCGCAGTCTGGACAGCAGAGGCAGACAAATCCCCACGAATCTGATGCCATCCTAGCTAAGTTCCAGTTAATCAGAATGAGAGAGTGAAACCTTATCTTTTAAAAAGTTAAAATTTCCTGAATTAGGACTCAGACAAGCACACAGGTTTAACAGAGCTACATGGTATAAGTAACTGCCTTTGATATTATTCTAAATAATCAATTAGTCAATAGGGTTGGATAGAAGAGAGCTATTTGTTTTGAGGTAGGGTCTCATTCTGAAGCCCATGGCCTTGAATTCAAGGGTCTTCCTCCCTCTGTTTCATACACGCTGGGATTACAGACATGAACTATCATGTGGAGAGAAGGTGGTAGGCTGGCTAGGTAGCTAGGTAGAAGATGGTGAGAGAGAGAGATGTCATCATAGGATTGTTGTATTGGATGAGGAAAACCAAAATGTAGACCAAACTTTTGGGATGTGCAAATGGGTACTGGCAGAGTTATTACTGAGCAGAGAGCAGGGGAAGACCAGGTGTGAGGGTGGGAATCAAGAATTCCATTGTGTGAGGGTGGTGG
The DNA here is from genome assembly GCA_019843815.1 of Montemys delectorum. Lineage (NCBI taxonomy): Eukaryota > Metazoa > Chordata > Mammalia > Rodentia > Muridae > Montemys > Montemys delectorum. Next base: position 27,946 of record JADRCD010229588.1, on the reverse strand, counting down.
TGGCACACACACCTTTGATCTCAGCACTTGGGAGGCAGAGGCAGGCAAATTTCTGAGTTCGAGGCCAGCCTGGTCTACAGAGTGAGTTCCAGGACAGCCAGGGGTATACAGAGAAACCCTGTCTCGAAAAACCAAAAAAAAAAAAAAAAAAAAAAAAACCCTCTGGTAACTCAAGGGAGACTACCAGTTTGAGAGGGAGTAGAGGGAAGACATGGGAGGAGCTGGAGGGAAAAAAAGGAGAGGAGAGTTAATGCAATTGTATTTTAATAAAAATATATTAAAATAGCCAGTCATGGTGGTACACCTTTAATTCCAGCACTCAGGAGGCAAAGGCAGGCAGATATGTCTGTGAATTCAAGACCAGCCTGGTCTATATAGTGAGTTCAAGGACAACTATGGCTATTTAGAGAGACCCTATCTCAAAAAGAAAATAAAAATAGAAAAATCCATACATATACACATATATATGTATATGTGTGTGTGTGTGTGTGTGTGTGTGTGTGTGTGTGTGTGTGTATGTGTTGAGCAGTGCATAAAGGTGTAAAAGCTGGTAAAGGATACCCAGAGAGTAAAGTAAGAAGAAAAACAGGAAACTGTGGTATCTTCAAAGATGAGAAGAAAATTCTCAAGAAAGGTGCTGGTGATGTATCTTAGTTGATTGCGAAGGTAAGGAACAAGTTTGTAAAAGCAGTATGATGACGCTGGACTGGAATCTTGGGTCTTGGCAAGTGGCAAGAAAAGAATCTGACTGTTCAAGTTTGGTGAGCCGGAGAAATGGCTCAGTCCTCCAAGGGTCAAAGTTAAGTTCTCAGCGCCAGCATGGCAGTTCACAATCATCGGTTAACCCCAGCCCTAGGGGATCTCAAGTCCTCTTTTGGATTCTGCAGGCACAAGGGAAGCACTTGGTACACAGACATGTATGTATATAAGCAAAACATCCATACACATTAATACATATTTTTTTATATTGTTTAAGGTTGGGGTTGGCGGAATAGCTCAGTGGGTAAAGGGCTTGCCTTCAGCATGAGGATCAAACTCAAAGACCTTAAACCCATAAAAGTCAGGCACTATAATCCCAGTTACTTTTATGGTAGAACGAGGATTTAGGGGATAGGAGAATCCCCAGCTGAGGAATAGCTAGCCTGGCAGATGCAGCAGAGAAAAACAACAGACACCCTGTTTCAAACAAGGTGGTAAGGAAAGGCTGACATTATCCTCTGACTTCCACATGTGCTATGGAACATGGACCATGTCATGTGCAGTCTCACACTTATCCGAATACACACACACACATTCACGTTGTTCTGTGCTGTGCAAACCTGGTCACCCTAGTTTAATCCCCAGAACCCACCCACATAAGGGTGGAAGCAAAGAGCTGACTTCCCAAAATTGTCCTCCACTTCCACACATCCACTGGGGCGTGTATGCTAATACATCACTCACACACATATAATTCTCTAAAAAAAACTCTCCCAAAGCATAGTTTCTTTAAAAAACTGGCAGTGGTGGCACAGGCCTTTAATCCCAGCTCTTGGGATGCAGAGGCAGGAAGATCTCTTTGAGTTCTAGGACAGCCTGGTCTACAAAGTGAGTTCCAAGACATCCAGGGCTCTGTAGAGAAAACATGTCTCAGGGAGAAAAACAAAACAAAACAAGGAGGAGAAGGTAGGGAGTCGGAGAAGACAAACCAAAGTGTGTTTCATATATATATATATATATATATATATATATATTTTTTTTTTTTTTTTTTTTTTTCAAGACAGGGTTTGGCTTGGCTGTCCTGGAACTCACTCTGTAGACCAGGCTGGCCTCGAACTCAGAAATCCGCCTGCTTCTGCTTCCCAAGTTCTGGGAATATATATACACACATATATATAATTATTATTATTTTTGGTTTTTCGAGACAGGGTTTCTCTGTATACCCCTGGCTGTCCTGAAACTCACTCTGTAGACCAGGCTGGCTATATTTTTTTAATGTATGTGAATATACTGTAGCTGTCTTCAGACACACCAGAAGAAGACATCAGATCCCATTACAGATGGTTGTGAGCCACCATGTGGTTGCTGGGAATTGAACTCTGGAAGAGCAGTCAGTGCTGTTAACCACTGAGCCATCTCTCCAGCCCATTTCAAATATCTTTAATAAATCCCAACACTACTTTAACAATAAAAGAACACTCCAAGAGAGAAGGGAGAAATGGAAATTTATTGAAGGCTTATTCAGTGTTACAAATATTCATGTTCACAATGTTTTACAGGTCAGGCAATTAATATTAAATAACTTGCCTGAGGTCATGCAGCTAGAGGTGACAAAGCTGAAAAGCCACCTAGATTCATGTCTCTTTTTGCCTGCCCTACCACCATTTGGTAAGGCACAAATGCCCGTGTTCTTAAACACTCAGGCTTTTGCCCCCATTACACAGTGCCCTTGAATATCAGAAAGAGGCACTCTCATGCGGTGGGGGAGGTTACTGATTTTCCTCCGTCAATGCTGTAAGCAGGGGGCATCTCCTCCCACAACTTGAACACCCATGCAGCACAGGACAGAAGCTCTGCCGTTCAGAGGGACAGAGGCAAGCAACAGGAGCCCTCAAAGGCAGGCAGGAAAGGAACACCTTGGGAGAGTACAGAGCAGATTTCTTTTTGAGCCAGCCAGTGGTGCACAGGGCTGCTGAAGGCTGCTGGTCCTAACCAGCTGACGCTTATAGCTCCAGCATTCCTCTGATCTGCTCAGTATAACATGCCCAAATCAGAGCCCAGTCTCCCGGCTGCCTCCATTGAGGCTGAGGCTGTGTGGGCGTATACCATGCTCCAGCCTGCGGGCAGACAAGAGTCGCCTTAGGGAGGAACCAGAGCTCAAATCACCACAGCTGCGAAGGTGGAGGCTCTCTCGACCTGGTCGTCCCCATGGGTTCCTGCGCACCTGGAAGAGGACAGAGAGAGGGCAACGGTATAGGCCAACCTAAAGCGCCAGGCTTTTCTAGGGATGCTTCCTGGTTCCCCTAATGCTCACTTGCTTATATCCATGGGTTCCAGTTCCTGCAGGGTCTGGGGACTTTCTAGACAGCTGGAGGAAACGAGTGACCAGGCCTCGGCCTGGCCAGCTTCCTTTCAGGTCCCCTAGAGAGTGGGCAGGTGCAGGGCCTGAAGGCAGGGGAACCTTCTGGAAGGTGGGCACTGGGCGGCGTTTCTCGGCTGAGCGAGCACGTAGCAACTTTGGGGAAGGGCAGCGGGCTAGGCGGAAAAGGCAGGCTTCTGAGCAGAGCCCTGCAGAGAAAGCGCAAGAAATGTGTGTGGGCTACCCAGTGTCCCCCTCACCCTCCAGCTGCCTACCCACATGCCTGACCTGTGTCTGCAGAGGAGACAGAGGCAGCTTCTTCCTCAAGCACTTTGGTATAAAGGTCCCTGAAGTCAGCTGGGGAGGAGAAACAAGGACAATGTGAGGTTGCTATATGAACACACCTCTCCCTCCATCAGCATTCAAGGAGCGATCACCTCTGCCTACAACTAGATGCTATAATGGAAAAAGATGGGTTCTTCAGTGCTGTCCCTCAATGCATTCGCCTCCCCAGCTCTGCCTAGGGTCCCTAGATGGGAGTTCGGACACTTCCTGTGTGGCTGTTAACTATTCCGCTTCATCTCTTAGAAACTCAGGAGACTTCTGGTTGATCTGTGACTATAACTGAGTGGTTAGGTAGCCCAGGCTTAGACGCTGTGGAAATGGTTTAAAAAACAACTCCTCCCACCTAACCGGTTAGCTGTGAAGCCTGTCCCTGGAGTTGAGCACTCAGGAAGGGCACTGCCGGAGTAACTTCACCACCTCCCTTAGGAACCTCACAGGGACCCCTAGTGGATTATCCTTCCCCAAACTAGGCTCACCAATGTCGCTGGAGGTGGTAATGCCTGGGTCGCTGTGAGACCTTGGCAGCAGCAGTGGTGGAGGGGGTGTCCGGTGAGGAGGCCGGTGTCCGGGTGGGGTGAGGGAACCTGAGCTATCACTGAAGCGTCGAGCTGGTGCTCGGGCAGGAGGAGGTGCAGCTGAGCGGCTGCCTCCTCGGGGGACTCGCCGCCTCAGCTCGGGGAAGCAAGGTCCCACCCAGGGCGGCCAGCCCTCCAATCGGTGGCAACTGCGAGCAGCTGTGGGGGCACCCAGTGGGGGTGGGGCTTCAGGGGCTGAGCAGGAATAGGAGCGCGCAGCCCGTGGGGGTCGCCGGGGCAAGGGACTGTCTTCAAAGGGACCCCGGAGGCCGCAGTCCAGGCTAAGGCAGTAGCCTGCGCGGCTGCGCTGGATGGAGCGGAAGAGCACATAATCGACGGAGCGCACAGAGCCCTGGAGTTCCAGCAGGCATGAGTCTTCTGATGGGCTAGAGCCCCCAGGGAGGTCGCCAATGGCTGACAACACCAGGGACCCACTGTCCATGGACACTATGGGTGGCAAGGGAGTACTAGGTAGGATTTCATGAGGGCAGCTGCTCTTGGCCACTCTGACTCCAGCTGATAAAGCTCAAGGAAACAGATAGGCCCAAGGTCTTTTGTTTGTTTGTTTTCGAGACAGGGTTTCTCTGTATAACTCTAGCTGTCCTGGACCTCACTCTGTAGACCAGGCTGGCCCCGAACTCAGAAATCCGACTGTCTCTGCCTCCCAAGTGCTGGGATTAAAGGCGTGTGCCACCACCGCCCGGCCTTAACGTAGCTTCTTAACCCCAAACCTTCAGCTGAACTTAGCCTTGTTTTCCCCTCCTTCTGGCCCCACCCTGCCCTTGTCCACTCTGGCCCATTCTGCTCACCATCTACAATGGAGGCCACCCGCTCACAGACACAGGAGCCATCGTGAAGCTGAGGATCAAACAGAGTGGCCTGCAGAAGACACAGGATCAAAAGTCCAGTCCTTCACACTGGCATGACCACTCCCAAGCACTGGAAAAAACTATGGAGACCAGAGATCCCAGAGCAGCTTTGTCACTCTGTATGAGTTAGCTGCTTTTTGTTGGATTTTTTTATTGCTGTTGTTTTGTTTTTGAGACAGGGTTTACTTCGTAGCCTAGGCTGGCCTTTCAACTCCTAACCTTGCTGCTTCTACTTCCCGAGTGCTGGGATTATAGGCAGATGCCACTCCAGTTGGCTTTGCATAAGATATTTATGGTGGCATCAGTTTCCATATCTTTATCTTTATTTATTTTTTGAGAAAGTCACTGAAGCCCTGGTTGGCCTAGTCACCTCTATGTAGACCAGGTTACCCACGATCTTGTGGCGCTTGCTGCTTCTGCCTCTCCAGCACTGGGATTACAGGAGTGAACCGTCATGCCCAGATGCACATCTTTTAAAGAGAAATACTAGTTCATCTCCCACCCACCTCAGCAGCTCTAGGGCAGATCAAAGATGCCATCGGGGTGTGCTAGCTAATGGAGACCATGAGAACTGTCAGAATCCTTAGCAAGCAGCATTCTAGGCTCTATACACTGCTCCCAGCTACGCCAAGCCCTTTCCTCACCTGGCTGTCTCTTCGCAGCCCCATGACGGCCTCGTAAGAAGGGGGGCAATCAGTAGGGTACAAGGGCACCGGGCTATCCATGGAGCCATTATACGTGATGCTGGCAGGATGAGGGAGAGGGTCAGGGTCTGGAAAATCACTCCTGCTCCACGTCTATGCCTCCCCCCAACAACCCCCACCCCCAGTCTTACCTTTGTGCATCTGTCTCTGAACTACAGGTGTACTCTGGAGGGTAGTAGGGTGGTGGGGGCACAGGTGGGACAAATTCCTCCAAGTCCAGCATGGTGTGTAGGAGAGGAGCTGGAGGCGAGGATGTACAAGCCAGGGGCCCTAGGGGGCCTGAGACTGAGCGTTCAGGGGCAAGCTGCTAGGGAGCAAGCCTGGTTTCAAATTTCTTTCCTTTCTGCTATTTTTACGGCCCTACTTCCACCAAGAAGGTCCAGTTCCAACCTTCCTCAGCCACACCCAGCTTCTTCACCCTGCCTCAAGCTGTACCTCCAGCTCTGGTCTTGTCCACCTAGAAATCTCTCCTTTTTCGTTTCACATCTATCCATAATTGTCACCTGTTCCCTGTCACCACATGACTACCCATCCTTTATCCCCTCCTTCACCTAGGACCTTTCCAATTTTCACCCCATCCAGTCTTTCTCTCTCTCCCTTCTGCACAAAACATCCCTGCAATAAATATCCTCAGGTGACCTAGTGCCCATGCTCAAAATCTAGACCTGTAGCTATGCTTGGCAGGCCCAATGCCAGCAAACACCCCCAGCTCCCAGCCCACCTGTCTGTTTGGGCCTTGGCTCCCTTCTTACCATATGCACCAGATCCAGGGAGAAGATCTGGACACAGCAGACAATAGCAGATAGGGTACAGATTATTGCAGCACAAATGGTAAGCCCACAGACACTGAAGAGCAGGTTCTGGAGAAGGGATGATAAAGGAGAGGAGTAAGGGGCCCAGGACAGGAAAACCAGGACAGGAACTCCAGAAGGGGAGGAAAAGGGGAGACCCAGGATAACAGTGTAGGAGAAGGAGTCGGGAGGGCTTGTTCACCTTGAGGGCCCCTCTGGCTTCATCACAGGTGGAGTTAAGGGCAACTTTCAGCTCCTGGCCCCACTCTGGACAAGGCCTGTGTAGGGGAGCAGGGGGGCAGCATATGCAGACCTTCCCCTCCTGTGTGAGAGTGGAAAGGGCAAGGCAGCCGGATCAGAGCAAACTCAGGGGTCCCTCACATCTCTCCTAACCCCTTCTTTCCAGGTCTCCCACCTCAAATCTCACCATGGAGCATTCTCGGAAATCCCGAGCCAGCTGAGCGTTCTTACAGGAGAGAACAGAACCAGCCATGCTGAGCATGACACAGAGCACCGAAAGCAAGGAGAAGAAAGAGATCTGAGGGAAAGAGGGTGTCATCTCAGGGCTGGGACCTTCACCGGCACTCCTCTTCCACAGAATGAGCCACCCTCTTCTCCTGACAGTTTCTGTCGGCCATGTACCAACGGGAAAGCTCCTGGGGGCTTAAAGGGTATCCCCTCTGGTGTTGGGCACCTGCTTCCCAGTGGGCATCGAGCCTTGTCACCTACCACTAGAGTGAATGGCCGCTTCCAGGACACAATGCCAACCAACCCGGAGAACGCCAGCTAGGGACAGAGTGGGCACAGGCTCAGCCTGGCAGGGAAAGCACTTAAGTGAGCCCCTTGCCACAGGATGCACCCAGCCCAGGAAAAACGTGTGGGCTTGCAGGTGAGGAGGGGCGGGGCCTGAGAAGCTTCTCCCACCCCAGTACTATGTACTCTTTGTACCCGACTCACCGAGAACCCAGCCCAAGATGGGCAGGACCTCTTGATGCTCTCGGTGGTGGTGACAGAGGAGGCCACCATGCTGAAGGTTACCACCAGGATGCCCAAGAGCACCTGGGCCAGCCCCAACGTGAGCAGGGCCTGGAGCCAGGGTCGGTGGAGACGGAGGTGGGTAAGGCCCCGGGTACTGGGCCGGCTGGTCAGCGAGCGACTGGAGTCACTAGGCGAGGGCATCATGCCTGCCGCCCAGTTGCCCGCACCTCGCTCGGTCCCCCTTGATACTTGGGAGCATCTCAGAAGCACCCAAGCCCTGGTTCTTTATCCTTTCCAAAGCCCTCGCTGTAAAGCCCACCTCCTGGCTAGGTCCTCTGGGGCATCGCCCAGGGACGCCAGCTGGAGGGAGGCCCAAAGGAGGGGGGTCACGAAGGGACAGTGAGGGGCTCCCTTCCCACCACCAAACGGGTACCGTGCCCGGGGAGGCGACGAGGACGCGAGGGCACCGGTTCATTGCATTTCCTTAAAGAAGAGGGGTGCCGAGAAGGGCTGATCCCAGACTGAAGAGTAGCGTTCCGGAGCCCAGGGAAGGGTGGGGAGGGCAAAAGCGAGAGGGATGCAAACAAGTTATAGAGAGGAGAAAGGTCTGCATGCAGGGACTAGAGGTGCGTTTAGCGATTCAGGGCCGCCTGGTGGGGAGAGGCCGCGGAAACTGTCTCCAGAGTCGCGGACCCGCTCCCCTCCCCACCACGCTCGGCTTCCTTAGCTCCTCCAGCTGCTGCAGGTCAGGCTGTGGAGGTGGGGGATGGTGGATGGTGCGTGGTGCGGAGGAGGGGTGTGGTGGGTGGTGCAATGCATCCCGGGAGCTGTAGTCAGAAAGCAACCTTGGGGAGCGGAGGAGATAGGGAGAGGCCCTCCTCCATCCCTAGCCTCGCCCTGAAGCCTGAGCAGTTAAGGATCATTTCTGTGTCCATTTTCTGCCCTCCCCAACACCTCAGGTTCCCGGGATGCAGAGTTCTCACCAAAAGTGACTGACTGTACATTAACAGAAAGGCGTGGCAAACCAGGCTGGGGCTCCCTGATGTCTCTGGCCAATCAGCCTGCCCACTTTGCCAAGTGCAACCTCTCCTGCAGAGAGTGTTTAACACTTCAGTCCCCCACTCCGCACAATGGCCCCATCTCGAGTAAAGATACAGGAAATGGGTGAGTTCCAGTCACACTTTTTTTTTTTTTAATTTAAATAACGGAAGAAGACATCCTTGGCACAGCAGAAGGAAACTGGGTTTGGGGTTATGTGAGAGGTGGCAGCAGCAGTGTGGCCAGATGGGAGATAAAGGCAAATAACAACTGAGTCATAGTGGGCTCTCCACACCTCAAGTCAGGTTTAGAGTCATGGCGGTGGAATTAAGAGCCCTATAGAAGTCACCAAGTGGTGATGGCTCCCTGAATCCCAGAGACTTCTTCGGGGATAGGGGCTATCTTGGTTCCCACAGGTGGCAGGGCCAGGGCATCCCACCGGGTGCAGAGGGGTCAAGGGGCCCTGAAGGCATTTTCAGCAGCTCCTGCAGCTGCATTGGCAGCAGCAGTTCGAACTGCTGGGTTGGAAAAGACACCAGCAGCAAATTCTTGCTGGGCCTTCTGAAAGCTGGCACCTGTTTGGCGGTACAAGGAGTGGATCTGCAAGATGGGAGAGAATATAAGCTAGGCAGGCCCCTCCCACCACACCACACCCCCACTAACCAGCCTCCTGCTGCTTTTACCTTTCCTTCTGGGTTGGCACTCCCTCCAAACACACAAATTCACCCACCCAAGAAAGTCCATTAGTTGATAACCCACCCGCCTGACTGTCCCACCCCAGTTCCTTAATGTTCCACTCAGCATCCTCTTGGGACCTATGATCTCACTCCCCAGCCCCACCTTCTCCCGCCCAGCCCTCACCCGCTTCAGCATCACGATTCCCAGGACGGCGATGCCAGTGAAGAGCAGGGCGACAAGGAGCATGAGCACTGCCACGGCAGGTTTGGATCCCACCACGACGAGAGCAGTCACCCAACCACTGTGGGAAGACGTGTGGGTGAGGACGGACCACTCAGCCTCTGGGGCTCTGCTTTTCCATCGTTCCCTAGGTCTACTAAGACCATGTGCCACGCCCATCGATGGTCATTCCTCAGCCAATATGGTGGCATCCCACGAACAGGTCCCATGACATCTATTCTCTTAACACTTTTAAGCCATTTCTGAAGCACTGGCTCCTAGCTCTCCTGGCATCCTCACGAAAGACAGATCCTTCTCACTTCAGGGTGCTCCCTTGATCTTTCATCCTTTGTGACATGGCCTTCCCCAGGAAAACTAATTTTCAGCCTCTGCCTGTCTACAGCTGTCTTGGCTCAAGCCAAGGAGTGTCCTGACTTCAGTTGCATTAGCCTCTCCCAAGGAAAAGGCCCACATTCCCTTTTGTTGGACAACCCCATTAACTGAGCTCCCCAGCGTGGGAGGAAGGGGTGAGGATGAATGGCAGCTCACACACCTGAAGCCCCACCCTGGGATGCCAATGGCCTGGAGGACAAAGAACACATCCTGGACGAAGAAAATGAAGAAAAAAACGAAGAAATTGAATGAACTATCACTCCTGCAAAGAGATAAAAAGCAAGTGTGGGAGAATTAGAAAATGAGGGTCAGAGCAGCTGTGGGGCCTGCAGCCCTTCCCCCCATCACCTCTCACTGCATCTCACTGCAGCCCTTCCATCACCTCTCACTGCATCTCACTGCAGCCCTTCCATCACCTCCCACTGCATCTCACTGCAGCCCTTCCAT
>JADRCD010229588.1:0-17841 GCA_019843815.1 Montemys delectorum | reverse complement strand
GCAGCCCTTCCATCACCTCCCACTGCATCTCACTGCAGCCCTTCCATTTACCCCTCTCACTTACCGGAAAGCCTTATACATTGGGCGGTACCAGCAGACAAAGGAGCAGGGAGTGAAAAGGAGCAGCCAGAGCATAGACAGCCCAAAGCCTGAGCCACTGCCGGTATCCACACAGAACCTGGCCAGGCAGGCGAAGAAGTTCAGGAGAAGAGCCAGGGTGCTGCCTGAGGGGCAGAGAGGGACAGACAAGGTGAAGGGACCTTCTGTACTGCATCGAAGCCTGTCACATAAGCCTGCCCAATGGCCCTCACCAAATGTGGCAGCAGAGGAAGAGGATGGGGCCTGTGCCCTGGAGAATCAACCTCAGATGAGGCACGATATCTTTGGAAAAAGTTGGAAAGAATTCAGAATACATTTATGCATGGTGACAGAGGGAAGGGCGAGCTAAGAACATACAATAAGAAAGAGTAAGCCTAAAGACTCTTGAAAAGATGCTAATAAGTGTCTTGCTCTCAGAGTTGTGTTCTGGGGCATTTAATAGATTAATCTGTAATGTCTCCCAAAAGGGTCTCTCCTACTTACACATCCAGAGGTAGTACATGGTGGACACTGTCTTCTGAAATTCTTGGGGGATCTCCATCGAGATGTCCTGGAAAAAGCAAGGCTGCACAGGGCAAAAAGACGGTAGGGGAGGCCAGTTGTTCTGTCGAGCTGTAAGGCACAAAGCCAGGAAGACATCATATATCAGTGCAAATCAATCAGAGACACACTCACCTCTTCCTCCACCCCTGGCTTCTCAGTCATGGATAAAAAGAGGGCAAAAAGTGGAAAGCAGTAAGCATGGTAATGCATGCTTGCACTCCCACACTGAGGCTGGGGCAGGAGGACGGAAGTGCCAGCCCAGCCTGGTCTACACAAGACTCTTTCAAGACAAAACAAAGAAATATCAGTAAGCAAATAGTTATTACTTGAAACATCTGAGGATCCCACCAAGAACCTGGCATAGGTGATTCTATTCAGTCCTCACAATCTCTTTCTTTCTTTCTTTCTTTCTTTCTTTCTTTCTTTCTTTTTTTTTTTTTTTTTTTTTTGAGACAGGGTTTCTCTGTGTAGCCCTGTGTAGCCCTGGCTGTCCTGGAACTTACTCTGTAGACCAGGCTGGCCTCAAACTCAGAAATCCACCTGCCTCTGCCTCCCAAGTGCTGGAATTAAAGGTGTGCACCACCACCGCCCAGCAATCTCTTACTTTCTAAATTGAGAAGAATATTTTAGAAAATAGGAGGCTGAAGTGCTCAATCTAAAGTACCAAATGGTTGGGGTGTGTATCAATAGGTTGGGGTTGATACATATACCACCCCAAAGGGCTACAAAGGCTCAGTGATTAGAAACACTCGCTGCTCTTGCAGAGGCCCAGAGTTGGTTCACAGCACCCACATGAGGGCTTACCACAGCCTGTAACTGCAGCTCCAGGGGATCTGTTGCCCTCTTCTGGTCTCCATGGATACGACATACATATGGTGCGCTTATATATATGCAGGCAAAACACTCATACGCATAAAATAAAACTTTTAAAAACAACCTATTCTGTTTGTTATGAGGCCATGGCTAAGAAGCAGTGTCAACTATAATTAAACTGGAACTTAACAATGTGACTGATGACCCCCATGCTCCTTCCAATCTGTCAAGACCTCGTTCTTACCCTAACCAGGACCCACTTACTGCCTGCACCACCCAGGGCAACATGCTGCAGCTCTCGCTCCCGGCGGTCCAACTCCTCTGCCTTCCGGTTGAGTTCCTCCTGCTTCTTCAGCAGCTCAGCGGTGGCTGCCGCAGCTGAAGCCTACCCAGCATGAGAGAGGCAGGTGTGACCTTGAGGCCCAGCGAGGGGGGGGCTCTTCCCTCGCCACCCACACTCACTCTTTACCTGGGTGCTGTAGGAGCCGTAGTTCTTGGGCTCTGTGGGGCTGAGCTTTCTTGAGGACTGTACAGAGGGAGCCGAGGGGGGCGGCAGAGGTGCTGGGGCTGGGGCAGGAGGCTCATAGGCTGGTGGGGGCTGCTGGAGACAAGCCTTAGATATCATCTAGTCCCTGAACCTCAGTGATCTAGTCTGTGGGAAGCCATCACCTAAGTCAGCAGCAGGTCCCTACAAGTGAGGAACCTCATTATTATTATTATTATTTTTTTTTGGTTTTGGTTTTGAGAAGACAGGCATGTGGGCTGGTCTCCACCTTGCAATCCTCCTGCCTCAGGCTAAGCACTGGGATTGACAGCTGTGCCATGTGCCTAAACTACTGGTGTGAATGTAAGCTGGGCAACCCCTTCAGAGCTGCAGCAGTCCTGCGCAGCCTCTCACACCCAATGCATCAGCGATTACCTATGGATGATCTCTTTAACTTTTCTAATTTTTAAAATTACATTTACCTATTGTGAGAGTTCATGTGTGTGTGTACGCTCTTGAATCATGGTATGTACATGGAGGCCACATGACAACTTGTAGGAGTTTGTTCTCGCTTTCTTTTTCCTTTCGAGACAGGGTTTCTCTGTATAGTCCTGGCTGTCCTGGACTATACTCACTTTGTAGACCTGGCTGGCCTCGAACTCAGAAGTCCACCTGCCTCTCTGCCTCGCAAGTGCTGGGATTAAAGGCATGCGCCACCACCGCCCAGCGTTGCTCTCACTTTCATCACATTGTTCTTGGGGGTCTGGCTGAAGTCAGATTTTAGTCTAGGCAGCAAGACTTTACCAAGTGATCCATCTTACTCTTTGCTTTTTGAGACAGGGTCTCACATGCCATCCTGGTCTCCAACTTGCTACTACACCTGCCTCTACCTCTCAAATGCTAGGATTATATACCCAGCCACCATAATGGGTTCATGTAGTGCTGAGGGCTGAGATAAATCTGGGGTAGGCAAGCAGTCTACCAACTGAGCTACATTCCCACAGCATACCCCCACCCCTTACACCTAACAGGTTTCTCAACTATGACTAGCCCCAACCTTGATTCTCTTCATACAAGTCTTCCCTTGACTTATAGGTAACTCAAAATTAGATGGCTCTTTTGCTGGGGATTAGGTTTGGCTAGGTTGTCTAACGTCTCTCGAGAAGCTAAAAACACAGCATTTCATCATTTTGTTGCATTAAAAAAAGTCCCCAGTAGGCTCAGACCGGGTTTCTGGAACATTCCGATTTCCCTGCTTTTCTGTGCTCCCACTAATTGCTCACCTCTCGGTTCTCAAAGGGGTTGTAGACGTCAAGCGTGGCATACTGCTGGCTGGGTCGGTGCTGGATCACAGCTGGGTCCTGAGAGCAGAGACTGGGCTCAGCAGGCAATCGGTATCAAAGGAATTCCTAGGAATTTCCCGAAACTACTCGTGGCTCCAAGTACTGAACCTCTGGTGCCACGCCGTTGTCCCCAACATTTGCCTTCAAGTCTGTCACTCTACATAGCTAGAACCCGCTCATTAAAGGGGCAGAGCCCGCATCCCTTTAGCTCCTCCTGTTCACTGGTCTCGATCTACCGTCATCTTCACGTAGCCACACTTTTTCCCTCGGTCAAAAGTCACAAATGGGAATAGCATTCCCACCCCAAAGAACTGGGAATAGCAGACTGGCCAAAGTAGGCCGGCGAAAATCACCTGAAAGGGATTGTCAAGCTCGCCGGAGTCGGGGAATGGGTTCCCGCCGTCTCGGTTCTGAGCCATGTTTGCAAGTGAACCCGGCCGCCCCTGCCCTCCACGCCCCTGCCGCGGCAGTACGGCGGCGGTGGCCCAAAGAACTCCCTCCGATGTGCTTGGTCCACTTGCTTCCCTGTGCTCCAATTGGTTGAAGCAACCGGAAGAGTCGCGAAGATTCCCGCAGCAGCAGTGGACTGCGCCTGCGCCTCAGTTGGAGGAAAGAGGGGAGGAAAAAAAACCCAAAAGCGGGAAGTATCTCACGTGATATCCCTAAGCCAGTCTCCGCAGCCTAGAGTCGCACTTCCTCCACGTGACTTCCTAGTAGGCATGAACTACGTATCCCAGGTAGCCTCACGTAGGCAGCACAGAAGGGATATTTGTGCACTGGCCAGTGGCGGGAGGCTCAGTTTTCTTCATGGGCTCTGGATCTATTGGAGGGTATAACCTCAAGGCTACTGTCACTACCCACTTATTTACAGGGCCAAAGCTATTTCCCGACATTTACTACTCTGGATCGCACAAGTTCTACCTACCTGATTGCATCTATTTTAATTTTTACTACCTCAGAATACAAAATGCATATAAGTGGCTCTAAGTTGGCAGGACAAAGAGGCCTTTATACCCAAATTCAGATGGCTACCAATCATCTCACCCCTTTACCCCAGTACCCTTGAACCTCAAATTCCAGGGATGGGGGGGGTCAGATGAAGCATGTCATTTTATTTCACAAAGACTGTACAAAATCCCTTATAAAACATGGGGTAGACACCACCTGGTTACGTCATTCTGCCCCCCATCCGACTCCACATGAGGGGCAGATGAGGTTGGAAGAGTGTAAATAGTAGTATATACATGGCAGGGGTTGACTCGATAGGTACAAGTTCTGTCATATTTACACTATTGCACATATTCACAGGTATAAAGGAGCCAGGGGCTGGAGAGAGGGCGAGTTCTGGCTCTGTTCTTTTGTATAAAAAGCACCAGTGTCCTGGACTGGACACCCACTGCTACACAGGGAGCAGGGGGCCCAAAGCCTGATTGTCACCGACTGATATCCCGACTGGAGTCCCACAACTTGGTGTTGGGTGGCTCAGTCCGAAGGCAGGCGAAGAAAGGATGCTGAAGGGCTTCACCTAAGGTCAGCCGCTTAGCAGGTTCATACTCTAGCATATTTTCAATCAGATCGAAGAGCTGGTGGTGGTCCTCTGCCTCTGAGGTCAGATACCGCTGGTGGAGGGTGGAGGGCAGGAAGAAGGTAAGGCAGGGTGCCTTACAAACTTTATTATCTTTCTTTCCTTCTCAAGACAGGCTCTCACTGTGTAGCCCAGGCTGGAACTACGCACTGCAACTGACTTGAACTCCTGCCTCAGCCTCCCAAGTGCTGGGGTTTCAGGCCTGTGCCACCACAGGAATCCCTGCTTCCTTTAAAGCCCTACTTTTGCTCTTTAGAAAAAGAACCAAAGCTTGGTTTGCATGCAATTTGAAAGTTACTTTATCACAACATTATGACCATTTCTGATATTACAGCTCAACCTACCTTTCCACTAGCACAATGAATCCTCATAGTCTTAAGTTTTACTCGTATATACTTGTCAACCTCTGAATCTTCCTTAGCGCCACATTAAAATGTTAGCTTTTCAAAGGTGGAGTATTCTTCTGTCTGACCTTAAGAATCCAGGCCATGGCTTTCATCTGGCTGTCTATGGATGAGGCTATCTAACCCCCTCGTCTCTGTGAACCCTCACTCCTCTGTCCACTGTTAACCATATTGTCTTCTTTCAGTGTTCCTCCCCCTCCTGCCCTAACCTCTGCTTAGGAAATGCATTTCAGGGGCAAACCACCCTAAGAAAGAAGCAACCATTAGATTGTATTCCTCCCTGGCCAGGCTCACCCGCAGTGGTTTGCAGTTCTCACGAACATAGCGCCCAGCTGAGGTGTTCTCATCCCAATCCAGGCGACCCCGATAAAAATATTTCTGTTTTCTAGAGGGGAAGGGGAGGTTGGTGCATCAGAAGATTCCACATCTATAAAATCCTTTCCCTTGTTTACCCAAGTGAAAGAAAGTGGGGGCTAGGGAGGCATCAATAAAAAAAGAGAAAATGATGTGAGAAGAGGCCAAGTGGCTCCTGCTCAAGGTTCACCTTGTCTTCCTGATCATCCGAGAAGGGACAGGACCCAGGATCCTTTCCATCATGGCTAGATGCTCTCTGTTGTCATGGGTCTGGGAAACACAGACAGAGCTGAGCACAAGACTCAGCAAGGAACGCTAGAGACTGGTTGCCATATGGACAATATGGAGGACTGAACAGGCACATCCTCCACAGATCAAGAAATCCAGCAGCCCAGTATTATCCCACAATTTACCTGGAAGAGGGTGAAGCCAACGTAGTACTCAAAGATGATACAGCCTATGCTCCATACATCGCATGGCTGTGACCAGCCCAACTCTGTGGTGAGGAGGAAGAGTATTAAGATGCTTAGGATATGCTCGCCTCATATCCGGGACACGGGCAGTCCTGAGCTCCCTTACCCAGGATGACCTCTGGGGCTCGGTAATGGCGAGTGGAGACAATGGTGCTATGGTGTTCATGGTCAAAGGTGGCACTGCCGAAGTCCACCACCCGCACGGCTGTGCTCTTCACACTGCGTTCATCTCGCTTCTAGGAGCAAAGCAGATGGGGATGAATCTCCGTCACCCTGAGACTCAGAGACTAAGCTGCTTCAATGAAAAATATAACCTGTTCCCATATAACCAAAACAATTAGGCTTCTAGTATTTTGTTGCTTAAAACAGGATTTCCTTATGAATCCCAGGCAGGCTTTGGACCTGCGGCAATCCTACCTCAGAGCCTCCCAAGTGCTGGGACACAGGCATATGCCACCACACCTAGCTCTCACAGTAGTGCTGGAGGAGCAGGAAAGGAAGAAGACTAAGAAATGACATGGGATAATGTGGAAGTCTCTAAGCACCAGACCACTAGAGCCAAGGGTCTGGTGTGCTATTGTGAAAATCTGTCCTTTGTAGCAAAGGGTGAAGAGGACCTTTAGTGCTGAGACCTCCAGCAGTGAAGCAATCAGAGTTTTCCTGCCACCCAGAAATGCACATGTCAGAAAGGGAGGGTGGGCACTTTCCAAACTGTCTTTCAATTTAAGTCTTCTTAAATTGTTCCCTTTTGACTTATCACTGTGGTACACTGATTTTACTCAGCTGGAGCCAGACAGGAAGAAATTAGTAAAAGGGAGAACACAAAGAACTAACCACAAGCCAAGTGGCCCAGTTGTCTGCCCCTCTGGACAGATGGCAGCCCCTGTCAATCTTACCTTCTCTAGGTTGTAGGTGAGCTCGTAGTCTGAATTCACAAACAGAATATTTTCAGGTTTGAGGTCCGTATGTGTCAACTTGTTATCATGGAGGACTGCAGGGGAGAAGGCTAGATCAGGCTTGATCCAGGTGGCTAGAGCTAATGCCAGCAGCTGACCCATTATTGAGTACTAAGGACAAAGCTACTGAGGAGGCAGGCCCAGACTCTACTGGGTCTACTTTCTGCTCTCCAACCAAACAAAATGGGTGGCCCAAGCTCTACCCTTAGTAATATAAAAGGCACATAGAGTTCATCTGATAGAAAAGCAGCAGTGTGCCTACAAGGGAGTTTTTGTTTGGTCTTATGATTGATCTATGTGACTGCCTAATATTTTGCAGATTCAATTGATTAAAACTGCATCACTATGACGATGCAGAGGAACAACTACTCTAGATTCTGAAGTGGGTGCCTCAGCTGAATGATCCAGTGTTCTCGAATCTGCTTTTTGAAGAGCACCTCATTAGACAAACCTAAGACTCTAGCAAGAGTACTTCTGTGCTTGTTGTACAGCACTTCTTCAAAAAAGAAGGGATGAGGAAAAGACACTAAGTACTGTGGGTAAGCAGTAAGAGCAACCAGTGATGGTAAAGATATCAGTCAAGGAGCTAAGTCGGAAGTTAACAGACATGCGAGTGAACTGACTACCTAGGGGCTTACCTAGCATACAAGTATACAGAAGAGGCCTGATAGAGGAAAGGGCTGCCCCAGAGTTCGCCTCAGCCCACCCCACTCACACTTGACGGCCTGGCAGAGCTGGAAGGCCATGTGGCGCACTTGGTGGATGGGGTAGGGCAGGTAGTTGTTGTCTTTGAGGAAATCGAAGGTGCTAAGGCCCAGAAGCTCAAAGGAGATACACATGTGGCCATGGTAGTCAAACCAGTCAAACATCTGGACACAGAGGCTGGGGAGAGACAGGGAAGTTGGGTGTCTAATGAGTCCCAAAGCCCAGCACCCCACCAGAAGGAAAGACTGCGTGCTTGTTGACTCTACAGTTGTAAAAAACCATGCTAGCTAGTATCACTGACAAGGCTAGGAATGGAGTTCAGTTGGCAGAGTACCTACATAGCATGCAGAAGGCCCAAGTACACTCTGGACCATTCCACATTACAACTATGATGGCATGGACCTATCATCTCAGCATTTGGGAGGTAGAGGCAGGAGAATCATAAATTCAAGATTATCCTTGACTACATAGTAAGTTTGAAGAAGTTAGCCTAGGCTACATGATACCCTGTCACTTAAAAAAAAGAAAACAAAATTAAAATCATCAACAAAATTCAGAGCCTGGCGGTGGTGGCACACACCTTTAATCCTAGCACTTGGGAGGCAGAGGCAGGTGGATTTCTGAGTTTGAGGCCAGCCTGGACTACAGAATAAGTTCCAGCATAGCCAGGGCTACACAGAGAGAAACCCTGTCTCGAACCCCCCCCCCCCCAAAAAAAATCAGGTCATCTAGAGAATGGTCAAAAGGAAGGACCAAAAAGTACTATCTGCCAAATTCTCCCAAACGTATTTTATATCATCCTGAATAGTTCAAAATCTATTCACTGTAATAGGGGGTTATAACTCAGGAATACAGCACTTTCCTGGCATGAAAGAGGCCATGTTCAAATCTCAGTCTTCAAAATGAGGAAAACAAAATCTATTTGTGAAGCAGGGTAGGGTGGTTACTCCTGCAGTCAGAGCATGCAGGGATCTAGAGCCAGGAGGATCACAAGGAATTGGAGGCCAGCTTAGGTTATGTAGTATAATCCTGCCTCAAATAAACAAATTTAAAAGACAATAACAAACAAACAAACAAACAACCCCAACTATTTGCTCATGAGCTATTAGCATGAAATTCCAAACAATATGGATTCTCAGTTAACAAAGTCATCTTTTTCTTGTTGTCTGAGTCTCACTCAAGCAGTCTGACCTGGAATTTCCTATGTCCTGGTCATCACATCCTGGTCTCAAATTCATGAGCCACTATATCCCAGCCCCATGTCCTGAACGCTAGTATCAGCCACTGTGTTGGCGAAGTTTATAGTGTATGTTAAATCTTGTTTGCGATGGGGATATGGCACAGTTGGTAAAGTATTTGCCTAGCATGTACAGAAGTTTAATACTTGGTACCACATAAAATTAGGTATGCTTCGGGCTGGAGAGATGGTTCAGTGGTTAAGAGCACTGACTGCTCTTCCGAAGGTCCTGAGTTCAAATCCCAACAGCCACATGGTGGCTCACAATCATCCATAACGAGATCTAACGCCATCTTCTGGAGTGTCTGAAGACAACTACAGTGTACTTACATATTATAGATGAATAAATCTTTAAAAAAAAAAACAACAAAAACCTAGGTATACTTCTATAATGGTAGATGGAGACAAAAGGATCAAGAGTTGAAGTTATCCTTGCCTTTGGTTATAAGAATGAGCAGAAGCTAGCCTGGGCTAAATGAGGTACTGCCTCAAAACAAACCAACCAGCCAATCTTCACTGTAACAATCGTACTCAATTCTAGCGGATGACTAGCATTTGAACAAAACTGTCACTGTATAAATACCCACAGACTCAACACAATTCTAGAGCCTGTTAGAATCAAGTCCTGCTGCATTCCACGACAGTTTTCTACTACTACCAGTCCCAATGTTTTCATTCAAAGATTTTATTTTTAATGATGTGAATTAGTCACTGCATATGACTGCAGATTTCTGAAGAGGCTAGAGGTGCTGGATCCCCAGAGCTATTTTGTTTCAAGACAGGGTTTCTCTGCATAGCCCTGGCTGTCCTGGAACTCACTCTGCAGACCAGGCAGGCCTCCAACTCAGAGATCGGCCTACCCCTGACTCTGAGTACTGAGATTAAAGGCGTGTACAAACTAGGTCCTGGCTCCCATAGAGCTATTTTTGTTAGGTTGGTTTGTTTTTTGGTTTTTTTTCCGAGACAGGGTTTCTCTGTGTAGCCCTGGCTGTCCTGGAACTCACTCTGTAGACCAGGCTGGCCTCAAACTCAGAAATCTACCTGCCTCTGCCTCCCGAGTGCTGGGATTAAAGGTGTGCACCACCACTGCCCGGCTTATCCTATCACTCACTCACTCACTCACTCACTCACTCGTTTGTTTGTTTGTTTATCTATCTATCTATCTATCTATCTATCTATCTATCTATCTATTAATTTATTTATTTATAAGAGGGCATCAGATCTCATTACAGATGGTTGTAAGCCACCATGTGGTTGCTGGGATTTGAACTCAGGACCTTCAGAAGAACAATCAGTGCTCTTAACCACTGAGCCATTTCTTCAGCCCTATCCTATCACTCTTAACTGCTGAGCCATCTCTCCCCTTGTCTCAAATTTCTGTTTCAAGTTCCTGAACAAATTGTGTGTTTCTGTGTATTTTACTGGGGTTTGAATTTAGGACCCTGTGAGATAGTTGGCTGGTACTCCATCCCTGGGTTACAATCTCTAGCTTCATTTCCATTCATGAGAGAAGGTCTTTCTTACTAAAATTGCCCAGACTGTCTTTAGCTTCCAATCTGTCTTTTCTCCTCTCCCAAGTGGGCTGGGATTAGAGGCCTGCATAAACTGTAAGGATGCCCACCAATGCCAGAGCCATTCCCAGACTGCAGATACCATAACACAAGCTGACTGGACTGGATTAGAGACTGTCACAGGCCTATCCTGATGCTCTGCTACCCTCATATGATCAAGTGTAATGGGCTGGGTGTAGCACATGCCTTTACTCTCAGCTCTCAGGAGGCAGAGGCAAAAAGATCTCTGTGAGCTCGAGGACTGCCTGCTCTACAAGCAGGTTCTGGCCAGCAAGAGCTACACAGAGAAAAGAATGCCAAAAAAGAAAAGAAAAGAAACAAAGAAAAGACCAAATGTATTCCCCTGCCCGCCTAGCTCGATCCTGGAGCCTTCCTTCTGGAGGGCCCCTTGGCCTCCTCACATGCTCCTTTGTTTGCTTACTTCTTGTTGTCAGGATCTTTCTCGTTGATTTTCTCCAGAACATTGATTTCTAGTCGAGCAGCTTCCTTGTATTTCTCCACATTCTTAATGATCTTCAGGGCAACTCGTGCTCCACCCCTGTAGGGCAACGGGAGGCTTTTGTTGGGTTCAAGAGCATCTCAAGTTGAACAGGTAATTGACTAAGAACGTCTGCCTGTCTAATCCGTAAACAGATCCGATGCCCTCACAGTCTTCTATGTCCTAAGCGGTGGCAGGACACTAGTTACCTGCGATGGTCCACACACTGCACAACTCGGCCGAAGGTCCCTTCTCCTAAGGTGCTTACAATCTCATCTGAAACGAAAGAAAGCAGGGTCGGGGAGAGGGAGGGAGAGAAGGGGGGAATGAGATGAACTGGAAGAAAATAGGGCACAGCAACCTGGGGTGAGGAGATGAAGGAAGGGGAACAGATATCGGTGGCTGCAGGGGAAGAAACCCCTGTGTGACTCCCACCACCTTTAACCCAGGGGCCATGAGAGCTGGGAGTGGACAACAGGTCAGTTCTCAACAGCAACTCAAACCACCCAGATGAGCAACACCACTGAGAAAGGCACAAGAGGCTGTGACCTGGGTTGGCATGGGACATTAGGATGGCTATGGGACCATTACAGGCTATAGGATTGTTACGATTTGGCTTGTACATCGCTCTTGTAGCCAGTCCCCGACGTGGTAGATGAGGTGGCCCTCAGCGTCGTCCTCTACACTCTTGGCTCTCCGGCTGCTGTGCTGCTGTCGGGGGGTGGGGGGGGTCGGAGCAAGCCAGGTGTCGGATCGGGGGCCGGAGGGAGACGGGGTGGGTGGTGTAGGGGTCACCGGTCACAGGCGCCCAGCCAGGGGGGACAGACGATGATGGGGGACAGTGGAAGGGAACACGTCAGATGTGCTAAGGCGGATCGGTGTGAGAAGAGAGAGCGGCGCAAAATCCCAAGTCCCCAAACCCAAATCAGGACAGGGAGAGGCACGGGCAGAGCAGGAAAGTGATGATGTTGCCAGTGTTACCCACAACCCCATGCTCTATGAAGCACACTTCTAGGCAGACGCAGTTTTCCCTTCCCCCCCAACCCAACATTGCCCACTGAGGGGCCATAGAGTCCAGGGCTTGGGAGACACAGGTCTTTCAAAACCAAGATCCTCATTAAAACACAGAGGCCCCAGGGGCAGAGCAGCTGCTCCCAACACAAGCCCAATACATTCGACATATCACCGAGGGCATTAAGGATATATGACCTTCTATCGCCAAAGTAGATTTGGGGCCCTCAAGAGTCAGAGAATTTCCAAGAGGGTAGGCATACTTGGTGCCCACTTCAATGTTCATGCTCCAAAGCATGACTGAGAAGAAGGGGACATTTTACTCATCGGGGTCCCTGAGGGACTGAAGAAGAATGGGGAGAGTAAAAGGTCTGGGTTGACACTCACTGAAGATGAGCGGCTGAATGTTCGGCTACGTCTTCTCCGCCTTCTGTGTTTCCTTCGGCTGCTACGCTGGCTTCGGTAACTGCTGTCCTCTCGATGGTATTCACAGGAATGCCGAAAGTCTGTGTCATAGTAGGCCTCTCCTCTGTCCCGGCTGTAGTCATTGCGCCTATAGCTGCCACAGTATCGACGATCGTACAGCCGCCGATCAGATGAATGATCATCATAGCTGCTGTGGGATAACAAATAGCCACTAGGAATGTCAGTGCAGGCCACATTCCCCGCCACAGCAGGCAATGAGGTCCTCTCTCAGGAAGAAGAACCCCAGTGGTGCTTCCACACAACCACTGTCACTAAGGTACCTGCAGAAGTTCTCTGGGGGCGCGTCTCCTCCTGCTCTTCAATGATACAAGGGAACAAAGAACCAGGCTGCTCTCTACTGTTTCCAAATGAAATTCAGCCCTGCTCTAATCCAGTCCCCTCTCCATACCACTGAATTATTGAAACACTGCAGACCTAGCTTTCGTGTTAGTATATGAGATCCCTTTAGCTGTTAGTCCACGGCATGCACTTCCTGCCACCCAAAGACGTTTCCGCCTGATTTTTACTAGTCCCACTAGGCAAGTTTAGGTATCCCTTTCTTTAAAAGTTCTCCCTGAATCAGACATGGTAGTGCACACCATTAATCCCAGGGCTGTAGCAGGTGTTATCTCTGATTTCAAGATCACCCTAGTCTATACAGAAAGTTCGGGGCCAGCCAGGGCTATACAGTAATACCTTGTCTAAAGAACAAAAGGGAAAGGGCTAGAGATAGCTCACTGGTTAAGAGCACTGAGGGCTCTTTCAGAGAAACAGTTCCATTTTCAGGACCCACATGGTGGCTCACAGCCGCCTGTAACTCCAGTTCCAGGAACCCCTTAATCGCTTCTAACCAACAAGAGCACCAGGGCTGCACATAGTAATGAAGACATACATGTGGGCCAAACACCATAGGCGTAAAGTTTTTAAAGCTGTCTTCCCTGAACCACGTACATCCAGAAGCGTTCCAACAGTGCCTGGTAGATACAGCTTTACTCCCTAAGCACTTCCTCTAGAAATTATCTGTTAAATTCCCCCCTTTGAGAGTCTCATTATTCACACCAGGCTGACCTCAAACTCAGTATGAAGCCCAGAGTAGCCTTGAGCTCATAATCCTCCTTACCTCACCATCCCAGGTGTATACCACCAACACCCATCCTCCCTTTTTTGCAATGGCAGAAAGTGAGCCCCCAACCAAATACACGTCAAGCCCAGAAGTCCATACCCAGTTCACCTTCAGCCAGCTGCCGAGCCCACCGGCCTCAGCGTATAAGCATCCAATGAACATTTACTGAACGGATGGATAACCAGTGACCTGCAATCAGTCTGAGGTCTCACCTTCGGGACCGAACATGGTAGCTGTCCTCCCTCCGCCGCCGCCTCGTCCGGTCACTGCTACTTGACCAGGAGCGACTTCTTCTTCGCTTGTGCTTTCGGCTCCGATAGTGTTCATGATAACTCCCCCGGCTACCTCTCTCTGAGGAATGGTACCTTCGGGGATGAGGCATCTAGAAAGGAAGGAAAAGCAGAATGGTAGGAACACTGAGTTTTCATAACCGTTCTCTTGGACTGCCTGCTCCTAAAGATGCAAAGTTGCTTTCTGTTTAGCACACGAACTCCTCAGTTCTCGTGTTAATAATTTTCCCTTTATGGACTATACAGCCACCTACAAATTTTGGCTGAAAACTCAAAAAAAGTCAAATTCAGTTGCTCTACCTCAAACAAGGCTCCATGAAGACCTTCTGGTCTGAGCCACAGTTCACGACAGGTGACAAGTATGTGGCTGATAAATATTGCCACAGTTCATCTCTGCTGCCATCTAACATGCGCAGCTGTGCCATCCTGAGTTCTTCACAAGCAAACAAAATAAAGCTTTAGTTTACACGGTTGCTTTAGTTATTAACAGCTCATCTTGTCTCCCCCACTAGACTACGAGTTCCACAAGAGCAGTAATTCAGTTTCCTAGGATTTTACAGATAGCTGGTAACAACAAACACTATCAAGTTCCAGAGATCAGGATGTGGTCCCACAAATGTCTCTCACGTGCCTGGCCAATTTTTCACAAAGTTGTAAAACAATACAAGGCAAGCGTGTGTATCTGTATGTCCCCCCCCACACACACTGGATTTACTAAGCAGAAAATAACTGAGCTTTGCTTTTTTTTTGTTTGAGACAGGGTTTCTCTATGTCTATGTCGCCTTGGTTGTTTTGGAATTCATTCTGTGACTAGGCTGGCCTCGAACTCACAGAGATCCAGCTGCCTTTGCCTCCCAAACACTGAGATTAAAAGGGTGTTCCACTGCCCCAGTTCTTTCTTTCTTTCCTTTATTGAGACAAGGTTTCATTATGTAACCCTGGTGGGGCTAAACTTGCTAAGCATACCTGGCAGAATTTGAACTCAGGGATCTTGATAGTTTCTGCCTCTTCAGTGCTGGGATGAACGACTTGCAAGACCATTCTTGACATAGCCTAAGCTGGCCTTGATTTGGATACCTAGCCTAGGATGGTCCTGAATATCTTCTGACCCTCCTAATTCAGTTCAAAGTGCAGAAATTACAGACGCTGGGGTTTACAAAGGTGGGAGGTCCACCCAGTGCTTCAAGCTAATTGACCACCACTGTATCAACTGAGCTAGATCCCTAGCCTCCTAAGTACTTTTAGTATCATTAATACTTGGCTGGCAGCTGGACCTCCAATAAATAAAACTGGACTGATTAGGGTTCATGAGTCCTGTTTTGGTCAAAGGGGGAAAAAAATCAGAGCGAAATCACTATCATAATCCAGGAAAAGCACAGAAAGGTCTGAATAAGATGAGGCTCAGGTCCAGGACTTGCTCCAGTGTTGGTCCAGGACTGAGAACATGAGATCTGTAGGTTTGACTCCAACATCTGGTTGCCATTCTCGGCCGCTTCCTCACAACCTTCTTAAATGAAGGAAAGGTACTCTTGGGACACTGGCCAAAAGTGGCTGACACGAAACCAAAAAG
The DNA here is from genome assembly GCA_019843815.1 of Montemys delectorum. Classification (NCBI taxonomy): domain Eukaryota; kingdom Metazoa; phylum Chordata; class Mammalia; order Rodentia; family Muridae; genus Montemys; species Montemys delectorum. The sequence goes on along the minus strand of JADRCD010229588.1, from coordinate 2,337 downwards.
CACGAGACTTTCCCAGGTTAGCCCAATCGTGATTCACTTAATGAACATAAATGCCATCTCACTTTGGACACCTACCAACAAAGTCACTGCGGTCTTTCCTAGAAAACCATATCTAGTCTAACTTTCTCAACTTCTAAACCTTGTTTCTTCCTTTCTTAGAAAAGCTGGAATCTCCCTAGAGTCGAACTCTTCCTCTACACTGCCATCTTAACACTCTTCGGTTCTTATTAAACCTTGTTCCAACTTTTGCACGTCTGGGACCGCTCCTGTCTCTACCTCATCACTTCGACGGCTCCTCCAAGTTTACCATAGGTCTTGTGGCTACACCGAAGCACGTCGACTTCCCTCCCTCTCATCTCCCTCATCTGCGGCTTCCAGAGCCCAACACTCCTAATTTCTCCACATCCCGTTGCCGCCCGTCTGGCGGTAGCCATCTTTCCGCGGCCCCAAAGTCCGCCAGCCCGCGCGCTCACCGTTCTGGCGGCGAGGCCCGTGCGCTTGTCCCACAGGAAGTCCGTGATGGCGGCGGCACTGCGGCCGGAGTCCCGGCACCCCCGCGGTGACGAAGTGCGGTTCCACCCCCCAACCCGGGGCCCTGGGACCTCCCGCCCCGTTCCCGGGCTCTGCTCCAGTCCCGCCCGCCCGGGCTCCGTCCCCGCCCCCAGGATCCGCTCGGCGCCTCTCGCACCGCCCCCGCCCGGGGCCCGATCCCAGCTCGGTCTCCGGCTCTGGCCTCTCCGCTCCGCCGCCGCCGCCGCCGTGAGCGAGCACGCACGCACACACGCACGCACGTCCTGCGTCACTTCCCAGCCTCTGATGGGCTCCGCCCCCCGACCCTGGACCCTTCGGGGCGGCGTGCCTCTTCCCCTTCACCGTCAAGAGTCGGAGAAGCTCTGGGTGCGCCTCTTGCTCCGGGTCCGATGGCACTAGGAGCTTGTCACGTGTGTTTTGAGTCTCGGTGCCTTTTATCCTTGCCCATGACACCTTCCTCTGGCTCTTCACCGGGAGACATTTGTGGCTTATTTCATATTGGCTCTTTAAAGGATTGTTATTTACATTGTATCACTGTTGGGCAAAGGACTCCAGGGAGGCCTTGTGAAGTCTGGTTCTAAAAACAAAACTTGAAAAGTGTACGATCCTGCTTCCGAACGCCAGCGAAGAAAGGCTCCCTCTTGGTCCTGCACAAAAGTTTTTCCTGTTTGGGGCAGGTGCATAGGTAGACAGGAAGGAGAATTAGACGCTGTTGTGTTTTAGCTAATTTGTATTAAGTGTCAATTTACTGAATCATCTTTATTTCATTTTAGATTTACCTTAATGTTTCTGTAGCAGGGTATGTGCGTTTCAGTGCGTTTCAGTGCAGGTGTTCATGAGGTCAGAAGAAGGGGTCGGATCCTCTGGAGCTGAAGATGCAGGCAATTGTGGGCTGACCATTGTGGCTGCTGAATTCTCCAGAAGACTGAGCCATCCATCTCTCCAGCTCCAGTTTACTAAATAGTACAAAAGAAGAAGGAGAAGAAGAAGGAAAGGAAAAGGAAGAAGCGGCAGCTAAACATGGTGTTTCATGCCCGCAATCCCAGCTTTCAGAAGATTGAGGCGGGATTAGCTCAAGGCCAGCGATGGGCTACAGTGTGAGACTGTCTCAAAAACAAACCACCTCAGGATGTGGCTTAGTTGGTGGAGTACTTGCCTTTCATTCAGAAGGCCCTGGCAAGAGAGCCACATATACAATTTGTAACCAATCCCAGGATGTAGGAGGTGGAGGCAGGAGGATCAAGGTTATTTTTGTTTTATAATGACTTTAAAGCCAGCCTGGGGGCATAGGGGGCGGGGAGAGATGGCTCAGCAGTTAAGAGCACTGACAGCTCTTCTGAAGGCCCTGAGTTCAAATCCCAGAAACCACATGGTGGTTCACAACCATTTGTAATCAGATCGGATGCCTTCTTCTGGTGTGTCTGAAGACAGCTACAGTGTACTTAGATATAATAAATAAATAAACCTTAAAAAAAAAGTCAGCCTGGGTATACTCACACTGTCTCAAACACAAAGTTGTGTGTGGGGGTGTGTGTGGGTTTTTTTTGTCTTTTGTTTGTTTGTTTTTTTCCGAGACAGGGTTTCTCTGTATAGCCCTGGCTGTCCTGCAACTCACTCTGTAGACCAGGCTGGCCTCGAACTCAGAAATCCACCTGCCTCTGCCTCCCAAGGGCTGGGATTAAAGGCGTGTGCCACCACCGCTGGCTTGTCCTTTGTTTTTTGTTTTTGTTGTTGTTGGCTGGAGAGATAAGTCAGCAATTATAAGCCCTGCCTGCTCCTCCAAAGGACCTGTATCAATTCCCAACC
>JADRCD010229587.1:8553-30313 GCA_019843815.1 Montemys delectorum | reverse complement strand
ACACACACACACACACACACACACACACACACACACACACAACACAGTTTTCAATTTAAAAAAGGAAGAACAGTGAGAGCTATGGAGAGGGCTCAGTAGCTAAAATGCTGAGTCAGGTCTGAGGAGAAGAGTTCAGATCCCCGTGTGGTGGTGTGCCTCTATAGCCCAGTGCTGCAGGGTGCAGACAGGCAGGCCCAGAGGATCATTGGTCACCCACAATAGCCAAAACAGCAAGCTCTAGGTTCAGGGAGAGACAGACAGATGCCTACCCAACCCTCACACATGCTCACGAACTGTTTTCAGGGGAAAATATCATACCAAGCGCACACGCATCACTTTGCTCATCTTCCCAGAAACCCAAAATGAAATTAACAGATAAAAGCATTATGAACACTTTATGAAGGAAAAAGGTACGACCTACAGCAAATCCATGCTAAAAGACTAAGAGGGGAAACAAGTAAGCTAATCTTTGTAAGACTTTGGTTTTGTTTTTTAACACCCACCCTAACATACTGTTTTGATTAACCAACCTGTTACTGGTCCCAATTATTTTGGGTAAGAAGTCTTCTACTGTATTTTCTTTGCAACAAGTCACAAACTTTTAGTAAAATTGCAAATTTCTGCATAAGGTTAAAGTGGCTTTAGCACTGCGCTACAGTAGTCAAAGTCAAACGGGAAGCTGTGTTATGATTCTTACCCATCTTGTGTGGGTGGGTATTCACACTCTTGTCCTTTGGGAAATACACCATTAGGATACAGGTCACATATTGGAACTGAGGGAGGGTCTGTTTGAACTTTTGCTGTGAGATACAAATATTCAGTTATACTATCTACAAAAACAATAAAACAGAACCATATTTGAACAGTACAATATACAAGTTATTAATAAAACCTTACCATACTCACACTTAAAATTATGGAACTTCTCATTAAGCATTTACCCAAAATCTAGTCATTTCAAAGCTAGTGAACAGTCGGGAATCACGTTCCTCCTGCTGCCCTAGTCCTGGCACTGCTTCTCCTGCCCTCTGTAGCGTCACTAAGTACTCAAAGGCAGCCAATCACACTAACGATCCTGAGGGCAGCAGCTAAAGGCAACGCCCACAAGACTGTTCCTCGGACAGGATTACGATCTAAAGCGACCTCTAATGTCCTCCTCAGACCCAGGGTTACTAGTCACTGACAATCTAACAAGACCCGTAAGACACTAACGTCCTCTCTTCTTCTTCTTCTTTTTCTTCTTCTTCCCAGTTGCGCCATCAACATCACCATCTCCATCTGAGGAAACAATTCAAACACACTCATTTAAACTGCAGAGACATGAAGTGCATACAGAGAAAGTGTGTGCGCCCGCAGACACACAGTGCCTCCTCACAGCACTGATGGTGCTCACTCAATACTCTGAGGAGGGTTTTTTTTTTTTTCATGTTTCTAGAGTTAAGGTTCAGGTGTGACATAACACTAGCAGTTTCTACTCTGAATTATTCTAATGACTGCTGAGTAACATACATATTTTATTTTATTTTTTATTTTTTGTTTTGCTTGTTTGTTTTTCCAGACAGGGCTCCTCTGTGCAGCTCTACCTGTCCTGGAGCTCACTCGGTAGACCAAGATGGTCTGCTCTCAGAGACCCACCTACCTCTGCCTTCCGAATGCTGGGATTGGAGGCATATGCTACCACTGCTGGCTTAATGTCTGCCTTAATTATTGGAGGAAAAGAGTTCTGGGCCAAATTGTATGCAAAAATTAATTGCATATATATATATATATATATATATATATATATATATATATATTCTCTAGGTTCACAGGTTTCAATCTCAAAAGGGCTAGATATGCTTATGCCAGAAATCTCAGCACTTGGAAGGCTGAATTTCAAGAAACAAACCAACAGTGTTCAGAAATGAGACTTAAGAACTGTTACAAAAGCTGGGCGATGGTGGCGCACGCCTTTAATCCCAGCACTTGGGAGGCAGAGGCAGGTAGATTTTTGAGTTCGAGGCCAGCCTGGTCTGCAGAGTGAGTTCCAGGACAGCCAGGGCTACACAGAGAAGCCCTGTCTCGGAAAAAAAAAAAAAAAAAAAAAGCAAGCATCCAACTCTGTCCACAAATTGGTACTATAAAATACAGATATAAATAAGATGTCTTCCAGGACAAGTACAAGTTGATTATCTAACCATATACTCAGCAAGTTAAACATTAAATGTCCCTCACTGATGTGACCTGATCAGTAATTTTAGAAATCTATACCTAGGGAAGAATGTCAAGTGGCTAGGGATGGCTCAGCGGTAAAGAACACTCACTGGCTGCTGTTTCTGAGGAAATGAGTTCAATTCCCAGCACCTGCATGGCAACTCACAACTGTAACTTTAGTTCCAGAGCATCTGTGGCCTGATGCCCTCTTCTAGCCTCCACAGGCACCAGGCACACACACAGTACACAGACATACATTCAAGCAAAACACCCACACACAAAGTAATTTTTTTAAAGTCAAATAACCGTTTTTCTTTTTGAAGCATTCCCCTTTAAATCCTGGACTCATAAGAGAATCTTTATTAAAAAGGTTTTCTTATACTCTACAATCTTCTAATTAATCACACAAAAATTGTTATCATTGGTTTATAATGATTCCTCTTTACCATCATTCTTCTTAAAAGACTGATTAGATATCTGTTGTTAAAAAACACATACTCAGGAGGTGGTGGTGGTTTACACCTTTAATCCCAGAACTTGGAAGGAAGAGGCAGGCGGATTTCTGAGTTCAAGGCCAGCCTAGTCTACAGAGTGAGTTCCAGGACAGCCAGGGCTACACAGAGAAACCCTGTCTCAAAAAACGAAACCAAAACAAAACAAAAAACTACACACAGTAATAAGTATGTAGTAATTGCAGTCTACTAAAAAAAAAAAAAAATGTTCTTTTAGTTTATCCTTTTCCTTTACTTAAAAGAAGCAGTTTGGAAGGAGAGGTTTCTAGTTTGTTACATTCAATTACAAGACATTTGTAGGTCCACTACACAGAGTATGATAAAAACTAACATTAGTTAAAACGTCCAACATAAAATATTTTACAATACATGACTGTTGATGTCCTTTATATACTTGGATTCCTATAGCCTCTGTCATTCCAATAATGGTGTTTGTTAGGTGCCAAGCAATAAGCACAGGAGAATAAAGCAAGATAGGCTGTGTTCTGGAAAATCACTCAATATCTAGTATACAGCTTCAAACATTAACCTAAAGCAAAGACTTCAAGATATAGAAGCCATTTTACAGATAACTAAAAACCTTCCCACTATGTGAACTTGAGTGTTACTAGCTTCTTTCTACAGGGACTTCTTAAACTTTAAATGGGATAGTAAACCCATCCTCTAATAAAAAGCTCTTTCTCTGATCTTCTAGCATCCTTTGGAAGTGCCTTAACTCAATGCTCCATGTGTGACTCATTACAAAGTAACAGCCACTCTTTAGCTGGTAAAAGGATACCACCAGAGCCAGGATCTGAATACTGATATATGCTTCTTGTTCTAAACATTTTAGTAGACCAAAATTTACATTTTTGCATGTCATTTGTCCTTGCTAGAATACCAAGACATTCCTAACAAAGACTATTTCATCACTAATACTATACCCAACTCAGCGAATTATTTGCTGAATTGATGACAGAAGCCCATGTTAAAAGAAGAACTCTAGGACCTAGGGAGTGTACCTCAGTGACTGAGTACACTTGTTCAGCATGAACTAAGATCAAGTTAAGCACCAAGAAGGTACAAGCAAGCTGAGAAGGTCTAGGTAATCCTTAGCTACATATCAAGTTTGAGGCCATCCAGGGATACAGAAGATGCTGTCTCTAAAAAATTAATTCAATCTTCACTTTAGTTAAAAATTATTAAGAAATAATACTTAGATATAGCAGCTAAAAATATACAAAACCTCTTAAAAAGAAAATCTTTGTGAGTTTAAAGACAGGTTGAATTTTATGGAGAGGACACAAAAAGTGCCACCTATGCTAGGATGTAAATTAAATGTCATCAAAATTAAACTTTGTACTGTTTCACAAACGAGAAAATAAGTATAAAACATACATCTAGAACATACAAAAAACTGCCAGCTCAGTGACAATCACATAGAAGAGAACCAAAGACTACCACAGGACTTCCAAGTGATGTGTGTGTGCGAAGCAGTAAGGACACAACAACCTGTGCCCTTGCCTCCCCTGTGAACTGCAAACCACAGTGACTAATGCTGCGCTCACCACAGGCTGTACCTCAGGCCGACATCCTCAGTGTCTCGAGAGGGCACTAACGATGAGAGTGCTCACTGCTGACTCAATGCTCAGGTAGGAAGACAGTTCCAGTTTCTTTCTCTCCTTTTTTTTGAGACAGGGTCTCACTACATGGTTCTGACTATCCTAGAATTCACCATATAGAGCAGACTGCCTTGAAACTCACAGAAATCTGACTGCCTCTGCCAGCCTAGTCCTGGGATTAAAGGCATATGTCAACTCCTGACTTGACAGTTTCTTATGAGGCATAGCACTATGTTATGAGAGAATGGGATAGTTTGTAAAGGCTGAGAGCATCATAGGGCCAGAGAAATGAAAACATATCTGCACGAAGACGTGTATATAAATCACTGACTGCATTAACATGCAGTCAAAAATCACAACAGCCATAACCAGTAAACAGGCAAAATCTGGAATACCACTTAGCAATAAAAAGAAATGCATTAATAATTTCTAAAAAGGAACATAACTGAATGACTGCCAGAACTATTAAGTAGGGGCTAGGCTTTGTCCCATTAAGTAAAAAAGCTTGCTACATAAGCCTGGGAACCGGAGTTCAAATCCCCAGCAGCGATGTAAAAGTTACGCATAACTACATATGCCCATACCTCAGCACTGTGGGGCTGACAGGCAGATCATGGGTGCTCCAGCAAGCCTAGCTAAGGAAGTGAGCTAAAGGTTCAGTGAGAGTCCCTAACTCAAGGGAACGAATGAGGCAGAGAGAGCAAGACACGCACTGTCCTCCTCTGGCTTCCACACTCAGATCTGTGTTGTGGTAAGGTTACACAACACATTACTTCTGAACCCACCAATCTACATACTTTAAAAGTAAATACTATTTTGAACAACTTGTTTGTTTATAAGCTCAACTTAAAATTTCTTTAACCGTTTTTGGCAGTGATGACCTTCCTATGAGAACATGCCTCTCAAAAAGGTTCTCCTTTCTAGAAGGGAAGAAGAAAGAACACAAGAAAAAGAATTGCTGCAGAGCTGCAATTCCTACTTCATGAGTGTGAATACCCATAGTCTTTAGCATGCACAAATGGCAGCCTGTGTGCTGGCTGCTCTGCTGCCCTGTCAGCCTACAGAAAGAAACAGAGTTGAGAGCACTTAATTCAAGGAGTGGGACCCCTCCTAGTAAGCATACTCTGGATAAAAAGCAAATGCTGAATGAAAGGCAGGCCTGACAGTGCATACCCGTTACACCAACACCCAAGAGCCTGAATACTGAATGAAAGGCAGGCCTGATAGTAGATATCCATTATACTAACACACAGGAGGCTGAGGCAGGAAGATCCTGAGATCAAAGCCAGCCTAGCCTACACAAGATCTGCCTCAAATACAAGACAAAAATGATTTAATGAGTAACCTCTGGCACAATGCCACATGACCACAGGATCACCTTTTCACACTGGTTCTCGATAATTTCAACTTCAATGCATCTAATGTCAGATCCAATTATCTTCTTCCTTGTCTGCAATCATCCTTCCTCAATCTCTAAATGCTCTCTGACTTCATTCTTTCAACAGGTACGCCAACATCCTGCCACCCACACTCAAAACCCTGGGATACACTATCTCCCTGTGCCTTAGACTCCAAGTCTCTATCACTGCTCCATTAAAGCCTTCCTTCGATCCCTATCTACAACAGCCAGTTTAAATATTTATTACCACACACATAGCCAAATGCTACGTGGCCTCAAAAATGATCTTGCCTTTCCAGTTTCTCCTCAGGCTCTCCAAGAATCCTCTCACTTTCACTGTTCAGCCCAATTCACAACTTTCTCAAAATAATCCCTACTCAAACAAGTGGCCTTTTCCATATGAATTGTTTGGTTGTTATTCTTTTCTTTCCTCTTCTTCTTGAGATAGGGTCTCACTATATAGACCAGGCTGGCATCAAAAGAGATCTGCCTGCCTCTGCCCTCCATGTACCAGAGATACCAAGCTCCATGTGGATTTATTTAGGCCCCAGTCCTTCTAAGAGGAGTTATTGCATTAATGGTAAAATGCACATCAAGGGTGCATTTCACACTCTGTACTTTGTCTCTCAACACCAACCAGTTTTTCTTTAAAAGGAAATTTCTGAAATGTCCGTTTTTCATCCCCTCCCTGCCAGGTTTATTCATAAGAAAGGCCAGTCATGGTCATCTGTGCCTGAATTACTAACTCCTAGGGATGCAGAGGCAGGAAGAGTCTCCCTCATCCTTAGTGGGTTAAGGGATTTGCTGTCAAGCCTGATAGCCTGAGTTTGAACCTAGGGTCTTACACAGTGAGAGAGGACAGACAACTCCCTCAAGCTGCATCACTGGCATCCATGCATACATACACAAAATAATTAAATGAATTTTTAAAAAACTCTTTACCTGGGGCTGGAGAGATGGCTCAGTGGTTAAGAGCACTGACTGCTCTTCCAAAGGTCCTAAGTTCAAATCCCAGCAACCACATGATAGCTCACAACCATCTGTACAGCTACAGTGTACTGATATACATAAAATAAATAATAAATAAACCTTTAAAAAAAAACCTTTTACATAATGTTGATTCTGGTTGTCAGAATTAATTAGGAAAGTATTTAACTCAAACTGGGAGTAAACTATCAATTTAACATACAAGTCTCCTTTTCAATGTCAATGAGATTCAGGCAACTTTACAGGTAAAACAGAACAAGGCAGGCATACTTCAAGATATGCATGCACTGTGAGGTTCTACACAGTGAGACCCACTCAGCCTATACCGTATTACCTACAATCGGCAAATCCCTTTCTTGTTAAAGCTATAACCTAAAGCAAGAAGATGGAGAAACTGAGGTCTACTTAAGGAAAAGGAAATGCTAATGGCTTCTTGAAGTTAAGTCCAACTTCCTAAAGGAAAAAAAAAAAACCAACTATTCAAACAACCTTACCAAGCTAGCAGTTGAAAAGCATAACCTGTAGGTTGGCATCCTTAAGGTAGGAACAGCTAGTGCTGGCAGCAAACAACCCAAAACCCAAAGAATAGGAAAGCCCCAATTACTCCTGTGCCAAACTGTATGTTTTCCTAATCTTCTCTTTCTCCACTGCTTTACTGACAGCATCAAGTACTAGAATTTTAACAATTTCTGTAAAAGCAATCCTACAGTACCCAGATACACCTAAGGTTAAAAACATTCAAGCATGGGCAGCTGGGCTTAATGAAGCCAACTCTGCTATAGATAGGAGGAGGGACAGACTGGATAAGGTGCTTTCAAATTCTGGTACTACTTCAGACACATCAGCCACACCACTTTAGGCACATCCCATAACCACTGTGTGTGCGTGTGTGTGTGTGTGTGTGTGTGTGTGTGTGTGTGTGTCTGTGTGTGTGTGTTACATACATAATATATAATGGTGATGGGATATGCCTAAAGTGGCATAGCTAATGTATGTAAAAATATTAAAATACGTATATGGTGTACACACACACACACACACACACACACACACACACGACAACATCTACTTCAGCTGGTTTTGTGAGATTAAAAAGAGAAGTCACATGAACATACCCTAGATAGATAGCACACAGTAGCAGCTCAGTAAATATTAAAACAAACAGCTTCTAATTTCATATCTTACTCACCCAGCACTTGGCCTTCTACCAAGTACATATCTAAAAGTTGAAACCCTGCTATTTAAGCAAGTATTCAACGTAGCCAAGGGGTTGCTAATAAATACCTGTTCCTTTTTACCTGTGACATTAATTAAATTTCAAACAGTCAAATGGTAGGCAACTACAAAATGGACAAGTGAATATCCTCCTTAATTAAGGCCATGCTTTCGGGCTGGAGAGATGCCTTAAGAGCACTTGATACTCCTACAGAGGACCCAGGTTTGGCCTTTAGCACCCACATCAGGCAACTCAGAACTGCCTGTAAGTAACTGCAGTTCAAAGTTACTTACTGTGGTCTCTGAAGGTACTAGCATCAATTTTGTGCACTTACATGCTGGCACTTACACAGACACATTAAATGAAAATAATCTTTAAAAAAAAAAGTTGCATTTCCTGTCTTTTCTACCCAAGGATCAGAATGAGTGCTTACCTTCCTCCTCATCATCTCTCTCCTTCTCCTCCAGGGCTTGTCTCTCCAACTGTTTTGCTACTTCATTCACCGAGGCTCCAGATTCTTTATCAAGTTCTTGTTGTACTGCTGTTCAAACCAAACAGGACAAATCAAATATAATAATTTCCACACCTAAATATTTTCTAATGACACTGTACAGTTCACAAATCCTTTCACAATAAGCAACATGGGAAACTAAATGGAAGCACTACTATTGTTAGTTTAAATAACTAACATACCTAAGTAGTACTGTCTACTCAAGTCACTCTAGGGCAATCTCCATTGTGCATGATAACACCCAACAGGATAAACAGAAATGGAAGGGGATCCCTACCCTTAGGCAATTTAACCTTAAACAAGTGTTAGGAATTAGATGACAACAAATATTCTAATTACTATACACATACACTAAACAGGCACTACAAGGTGAAGGCCTTAGGAAGAAGAGGGTCTATTACACACCAGCTGAACTACAACAGAAAATAAACTAGATAGGGAAAGATAACCCATTACTAAAATGCAACTTTGTAAATCTCTAAGCCACCTGGAAGTGGTTATGATCCATTTGCAGGAGCAGTATGCCCACACAGATAAATCTCCAGCACATGCTGGCTACTAAAGGAAGATTCCCACTGAGAGGCAACTTTTTTTTTTTTTTTTTTTTTTTTTTTTGGTGAGACAGGGTTTCTCTGTGTAGCCCTGGCTGTCATGGAACTCACTCTGTAGACTAGGCTGGCCTCGAACTCAGAAATCCACCCATCTCTGCCTCCCAAGTGCCAGGATTAAAGGCGTGCACCACCACCGCCAGGCGGGAGAGGCAACTTAAAAATATTAGGAATAGGCAAGTGGATCTCTGTGAATTGGAGGCCTGTCTCAAAGAACTAAAACTGCCAGATATAGTGGTGCACAACTTTGATCCCACACTCTGGAGACAGAGACAGGAGAATCTCTGAGTTAGTTCAAGGCTGGCATGGTCTACTGAGCAAGTTCCAACCACAGCTACACAGAGGCAGCCCTATCTCAAAAAACAAACAAACAAACAATTCTATAAACTAATAATTGTCTGTTGCTCACCTTCAAGGGCAAATTGCAGAGTGTTTTGAAAGCCCAAAGAGCCTCATGAGAATGCCCCTAGATTAAATTCTGCTCTAGGAAAGGCTTTCACTCCCATCTAACCACCAAATTTCTTAAGTAGGTAGAAAAGTCCTCTCCACTTTCTCTTAATTCCAACTCATTTTTCTCTCATCCTTTATCTGATGACCCTTTAAGTACGAAAAGGTAAAAACAGAGGTGGTTGTGAAATAAAAACTTCTCAAGATAAGACACGTTCCTGGTTAATTTGGCCCAACTGTAAACATGCAGCTCTTGTCCTCGCCTTACCCACGGAATTAGATTATTACTAGCTGGGAAAATTCATTCATAGTTGCAGACTACGCTGTCTGCACCGCATGCCAAGTAGCATCAAAATTTAGGCCTGCAAGCCCTAAAGCTTGAGCATGCTGTGAGATTAAGCACCTGAAAATCTGCACCACCGCCAACTGTCAGTGACATGAACTGTGTCGGTAAGGACACAGACTCATAGACGAACACCCTTAACCTGCAATCCAACGCTAAAGCCCTAGTGTAATTGCGGATGATAAGTGGGGAGGACGTACGGTCCCGGCAATATGCTCCAGTACCCCACCCCCAACCCTCGACAAAAATAGGTAGGTCCAGCAACCAGGCCGCAACTAGGGTCAGAAGGGTTTTGAGGCGGTGTCCAAACCCGCGCTGAAGATGGTGGAGGTGAATCCTGTGCAAGTTTCAGGTCCGTGCCACTGATTGCATGAGAGCTGAGTTCGCGCCCCGCGACCCTAGGGCTACCATTCGGGAAGCAGAGGCACTCTCATTCCCCACACCCTCCCACCATTACTGTGGAGCCGCGGCACGGGAAGCCGGCCGTGCCACTCCGCTAGGCCTGGGGATTTAACGAAGGCCAGGGCTCCGGGTCCCCATCCCGGGGCAGCCCTGCCGGACCCGAGCCAAGTCATTCGGCCATTCCTCGCAGGGACTGCGAAAGCACGACTCCTTTACCTGACACAGCCCCTTTGCCCTTCTTCTTCTTCCGTCTTTTCTTCTTGGCGGCTTCCTCGGCCGTGCTGGAGGTTCCCTCTTCCCTGTCGTCCGGATCCAGGTCGCCATTCAGGTGGCCCCCGAGGGACGCTGCCTCCTCCACGCCCGCCATGTTGCCCGAGAAAGAGAGAGGGAGAGAGAGGGGGAGAGAGACAGAGAAGGAGCGAGAACGAGCGGCGAGGGCCCGCTTCTTCTTAACCCACCTCCACCAGCGACGCCGGAAGCCGCGCTCGATGGTCGGGACGCAGGGACTGCTGGGACGGCGGAGGACTCTGCAGCACGCGGTCTGAGTGCCCGCCCCCTCGCCTGGTTCAGTGCGCCTACCTTACTCTGATCCTAAACCTTTGCATACCCTGTGCGCATCTACTCTGATCCTAAACCTTTGCATACCCTGTGCGCATCTTCCCGGCTTGGAGAAAGAGTCTTCGCTCCAGAGTGCCCCCGAGATGCCACGAATACGAGGAATTTACTGTTCCCTATTTAAAAAAAAAAAAAAAAAAAAAAAAAAAACTACAGTCAGCGATGAGAGAGGGTTAAAATAATGTCTCTATCATACACATTCTTGATGACTCAAAGACCGCGTTAAATTCACTGTCACAGCTCAGGGAGAAGCGTGGGATAATTTTGGAAGCAAGAATTCCGCGTTTCGTGTGCTGCACTCCAAACTTTCGATGGTTCAAGATAGGATCCTCTCTTGGAGGCGGTCAATACGTTTAATTCCAGCACTCGGCAGAGAAGCAGGAGAATCTGTAATTGCAAGGCCAATATGGTCTACAGAGTGAGTTTCCATGATTATATAAAGACCCTGTCTCAAAATAAAAGGATAAGATGTTCTCACAAGTCTCTCATTTTGAGACAAATGTAGGTTCTGACCAATAAGAACAGACCTTCCCCAAAGAGGCCAAAACACACATTCTTCTTAGTTTTCAGTCCGTTCTTGACTTTAAAATGCTTCAACTGAGTATGCTCGAATTCTGCCCATGTCTTCTTCCTTATGTTTTATCAGAGAGTCCCATGTTCAGATTGCATTTCTTTTCTTTTCTTTTTTTTTTATTTAGACCATTGCCTAAGTAGATGGTGAGTGGCTTTCTGGATGAACCAAGGAGTTCTATTGAATATGGGTCTTTGTCCAGTTGGCGTTTTTCATTAGTTTTAAACCAGGTACCAAATTTCACTGATGTCAGAATAGCTCTAAGGTTCTCCTTGTTAGAGGTTTTACTTTATACAGGCCTGACCACAGCTACAGAAAATGGGGCCTGGGAGTGTGTAGCTCAGTGGTTGAGTATTTGTTTCTAATGTTAAAAACCCTGCATTAATCGAAAAACCAAAACCAAACCAAACCAAACCAAAACAAACAAACAAACAAAAAAAAAAACCCAAAAAACCAGAAGCATAGCCTGGTACTGGTGCACACCTTTACTTAACAACAGGATCGTTGTATCTGATGGTCTCTGTTCTAAAAATAAAACAAAGGTGGGAGAAGCTAGGGGTAATAGAGAAGTGGTAAGCTACTGCTGGTATCAATACAATACTGATGAAATTGTAAGTAAAGCCTATAACTGGGGAACAGGGATAAGAAGAAGCTTGAAGACAGAAATATTTCTGAAGTATAATTAAGAGACCTTGGAGGGTGAGAAGGTAAGAATGGCACCCAATTTTCTGGCCCAGGCTTCCGTGGTGGAGAATGGTACCACTCACATAGATAAGGAATGAAATAGGCAGAGGAGGCTGTGGATGGGGTTGAGTCAAAGATAAGCTGCCTATATCCAAAGTTTGGGATACCTGCAGTGCATGCAGACAAAGATAGCCAGTTGTCAGTGAGAAATGTTTACTAGAGATAGGGAAACTAGCAACATTGGGCCTATGTGTGGCAGAAGGCTTGAAAGTTCAGTGGCCAAAGTACAAACAAAACCAGGAGGACACTGGTGTTTGCAAGTTTGGGGGTTTGTTTTGGAGGTAGGTGTTGGAGATCCTGTCAACGAGACTTCAAAGGAATGGTTAGACAAGAAAATGCTGTAGAAAAAGATTAGTGGAAATAAAGAGATGTAATGTTTCATGAAATAAAGTTTTGGTAGGCATACCAACTACTTACAGAAAGGGTAGGTGGCACAGTCTCAAAAGATGCTGTTGGTTTCTGGTTTTAGGAAGCCACTGACACTCTAATAGAGCAATATTGTTAGGAGATACTAACAAAGGATATGAAGAAGAAATTAGAGTACACTAACCTGCGTTGAGGATGAAGAATCTCCAGCCCATTCCACTGGGGAATTGTAATCCTCTCCTTAATGTTCTGGAGAGGACTTTTCTTGAAATTACATATATATTCCTTGGACTCTATAGTATTTTCCCTAACTTTTGAGGGGTGAGGGGTGTTTCAAAACAGAGTGTTTCAAGACAGCTCTGGCTGTCCTAGAACTCTCTCTGTAGACCAATGGCCTCAGACTCAAAGATCTGCCTGACTCTGCCTCCTGAGTGCTGGGACTAAAGGCAAGCACCACCACCAACTATTTTCCTTATATTAACTGCATCTAATGACATCTCAAATTACCTTTTACTTTATAATGTGTTATTAGCTTTTCTTTGCAACTGCAAGATAAATTAGTAGTAGAATTCGTCTAATTCAGGACAGCACTCTCCTATTTTGCCTTAATAGCCTTTCCTCTTATCTCTTAACCAAGTTGTTCTTTAGTATTAGAGTTCTTCTCCTTCCCCATAGTCTCTGTGTAGAGGCCTCTACACTACAAACTAGACACGAGGTGAGACATCTAGGAAGAGGAAACTTCAACTGAGAGCATGTGTCCATCAGATTGGCCTGTAGGGAAGTCTATAGGGACATTTTCTTGATTAAATGATTAATGTGAAAGAGCCCAGACCACCACAGGCAATGCTACCCTTAACCAGATGGTTCTGGCTGGTGTAAGAAAGCAAGCTGGGGCCGGGCAATGGTGGTGCACGCCTTTAATCCTAGCACTTGGGAGGCAGAGACAGGCAGATTTCTGAGTTCGAGGCCAGCCTGGTCTACAAAGTGAGCTCCAGGACAGCCAGGGCTATATAGAGAAACCCTGTCTCGAAAACAAAAACAAAAAAAAAAACAAAAAACAAAAAAACAAAAAAAAAACCAAACAAACAAAAAAAAAAGAAAGAAAGCTGGGTAAGATGTGATAGTTTGTGTATGCTCAGCCCAGGGAGTGGCACAATTAGAAGGCCCTGCTGTGGCCCTGTTGAAGTAGGTGTATCACTGTCGGTGTGGGCTTTAAGACCTTCATCCTAGCTGCCTGGAAGCCAGTATTCTGCTAGCAGCCTTCGGATGAAGATGTAGAACTCTCAGCTCTTCCTATACCATGCCTGCCTGGATGCTGCCATGTTCCCACCTTAATAATGATGGACCGTACCTCTGAACCTGTAAGCCAGCCTCAATTAAATGTTGTCCTTATAAGAGTTGCCTTGGTCATGTGGTCTGTTCACAGCAGTTAAGACCTAAGGCATAAGGCATGAGCAGCAAGCCAACAAGCAATGCCCTTCCAGGGCTTCTGCTTCAGTTCTTGCTTCTGGGTTCTTGTCTTTGACATCCTTCGATGGTGGACTCTGATGTGTAAGCAAAATAAACCCTTTCCTTCCCAAGCGGCTTTGGGTTGTGGTGTCTTAACCACAACAGTAGAAAGCAAATTAGCCTTCTATGTGTTGAAACTGGGCTTTGGAGAAAGCATTTGTATGCCCAAGCAATGATATTGAGCTCCTAATGATTACATCAGCCAGCAGCTTGAGGAATCCCAGAGTCTACCTGCAAACGTGTAATGTAGTGCATCTCTGCATCGTTAGATTCAGAAGGTAAGTTCTCTCAACTGTTAAGACACGCTAGCACAGTGGTTCTCAACCTGGGGGTCACCTAAGACCTTTGAGAAAACAGGTATTTACATTATGATTCCTAACACTAGCAAAATTAAATACCAAAATAATAATAATAATAATAATAATAATAATAATAATAGTAATAATAGTAATAATAATAATAATAATAATAATAATAACTTTATGGTTAAGGGCACATGAGGTGCTGCATTGGGAAGGCCGAAAACCACTGCAGGACTCAGTGCTTAGGCGTTAACTTTCTGTTTTTAAAAATGTTTCCAGATCATTTGATGAGCCTCTTTAAAGAAGAATCTTTTGTAACTTTAATTTTTTCAAAGCCAACTTTTTAATGATGATCCTTGAATATCTTTTTAATAGCTGTCAGTGAGCCACACTCCCCTGCGCACACAGGCACTTTCTTTTATAAAGGCCTATTTTTAATTATGTGTAGCCTGTGTGGGGGTTTGTGGACATGAGTGCCAGTGCCTTTAGACACCAGCATAGGACATCAGATTGCATGTCGCTAGAGTTACAAACAGTTGTGAGCCTCACAATAGGGGTCCTCTGAAACAGCAGTATTTACTCCTGGCTATGGAACCATCTCGAGGCTCCCCCATAGGTACTTTTAAAGGGGCACAGATGTGTTTGATGACTTGGCTCCTAGCTGTTGTTATCTCTAGGCTGGCGGCACAGATGGCAGATGGAACCAGTTGAGTTCCTCTTAAAAATATATTTTAGCTATCATAGTTTTCATTAAGATGTCTTATTACATATAGTAGTAGAGTGTGTGCATGTTGTGTGCATGCATGTGTGTACGAGTGCAGTGCTATAGCACATGTGGAAATCAGAGGACCACTTTCAGGAGTTAGTTCCCACATGGGTCCCAGAGATGGAACTTGGGTCATCAGGCCCAACTATAAGCTACTGAGTCATCTTGCTACCTTCCATTCACCCTCTCAACACCAAAAAAAAGTCTGTTTTAATCCTGACCTTTCCTTTGTTCCTTGTTTTGTTTTTTTGTTTGTTTGGTTGTTGTTGTTGGGTTTTTTGTTTTTCGAGACAAGGTTTCTCTGTCTAGCCCAGGCTTATTTTGTTGTTTGTTTGTTTGTTTTTGTTTTTACTGTTGTTGTTTGCTTTTTCTGTTTGTTTCTGAAACAAGGTATTTCTTTTTTTTTTTTTAACAATTTTTTTTTTTTTTAAGGTTTATTTCATGTGAGTACACTGTAGCTGTCTTCAGACACACCAGAAGAGGGCTCCAGATCCCATTCGCGCCCGATCTCGTCTGATCTCAGAAGCTAAGCAGGGTCGGGCCTGGTTAGTACTTGGATGGGAAACAGGGTATTTCAAAGCACTCTGGTGACAGAGAGCCTGCTGTGTAACTCAGGCTACCATTGAACAGTCCTTTGTCATTGCCCTCCTGAGTGCTAGGATTTCTGACATGAACAATCACAACTGGTGTTCTGATACCTTTTTAAAATTATCCTTGGTAACAGCATCTGGCCATAATTGCCTGCCTGGGATATCCAAGTTCCTCCTGATGCACCAGTTAACATTTGCTTCTTCTATTCTGCACAATCTAGCACAGACTTCTCTCCCCTCTCCTCTCCTCCCCTCCTCCCCTCTTCTCTTCCCTCCCTCTCATCCCTCCCCCTCCCCCTCCTTCTGTCTTCCTTAAGACAAGGTCTCACTATGTATTCCTGGTGGGCTTGGAACTAAATATTTAGACCTAGGCGGCCTCAAACACAAAGAGATTCACCCGCCTCTGCTTCTTGACTGCTGGGATTAAACTCATGGGCTACCATATCCAGCCCTAAAAATTCCTCTTTAATAAAGGGCTTATCTTTTTATTTTCTTACAATTTTATGTGCATGAGTGTTTGCATGCATGTATTTATATGTGCTGTTGTGCCAGGAAGCGTTTATGAACCTCAAAGACCAGCAAGGAGTTGTCTCCTGTGAAATAGCATTAGTGACTCTTTATTACAAACTCAGGCTTGGGCTGTCCTCCAACCCAACCCTGACACAGCAGGACGGGAAGGGAAGATGGAGGAGCCTTGAACCCTCAGCAGGACAAGGTTTTGTAAGAAAATAGGAGCAAGTGAGGGGGTTTCTAGTCTGGCAAACATCTATATGTCAACATCTATATGTGGGTGTTCTGAAGCAAGACCGTATACAATCACAATTGGTCCGAAAGTACATCTGAAACAATCAGATTAATCATTGATTTACTGTTGCTAGGAAGTAGCTAGGGAGTAACTCTGGCCAAGGACAAGCCATGGGGTCCTTCCTGGTACATGGGTACAGCTTGGATTCTCCTGTAGGTCAAGTTCTCAGGCTTTTTTTTTCTTTACTTTTTTTTTTTTTTTTTTTTTTAGATTGAGGCCGGTCCCAAGATTGAGGCCGGTCCCAAGATTGAGTAAGTTTGGCTTCTCAGTGCCATGTGGGTGCCTGTTAACCTCAGAGGCCAGAAGAGGGCATCAGATCCCCTAGAACTAGGTTACAAATGGTCATGAGCTACTATGGATGCTGGGAATTGAATCCTAGTCCTCTGCAAGAGCAACAAGTCCTCTTAAAGGATGAATCATTTCTCCAGCCCCAGTGGTCTTGAGTGAGGCTGAGAAAGGTCTCTTAATTTTTACTGATGATAATAATAACTCTTTCTTGTCTGTGGGGTGGCTGGCTCAGTGGTTAAGAGCACTGACTGCTCTTCTGGAGGTCCTGAGTTCAAATCCCAGCAACCACATGGTGGCTCACAACCATCTGTAATGGGATCTGATGCCTTCTTCTGGTGTGTCTAAAGACAGTTACAGTGTACTTACATATAATAAATAAATACATCTTTAAAAAAAAAAGTTTTCATGTGGGAGCTGGGAACTGAACCTGGGTTTTCTGGAAGAGCAGCCAATGCTTGTAACTGTTGAGCCATCTCTCCAGCTCCAACAAAGTATAATTTGTGTGTGTGTGTGTGTGTGTATGTGTGTGTGTGTTCACGTGGGTGTGAGTGCAAATGTTTTATATATATATATGCATATATATATGCAGCTTTGAATCTACATGCACGCAAAAGGGGGGGTAGAAGAGTCAATTCTCAAACACTGTCCACCTTTTAAAAAATTGTTTATGTTTAGGGGTGTTTTACCTGGATGTGTGTCTATGTGTTACACATATGCCTGGTTCTCACAAAGACTGAAGTTAAGATGTTTGTAAGCCACTATGTGGGTGCTAGGAACTGAACCTAGATCCTTTGGAATGGTAGCCAGTGCTCTTAATCACTGGGCCATCTCTCCAGCCCCACTTGGCTTTTTGAAACAGGGACAGTAGGCCTGGCTGGCTACTGAGCCCCAAGATCCTCCTGTCCAGCCTCCCTAGTTCTGCCATCATGCATAGGTGAGATTTGAACTCAGCTCTTCATGATTGCATGACACACACTTTACCAATTCAGTGATGTCCCCATGGCAAGCACTTTACCAATCTGGGGACACCCCACCCCATCTAGATCTTCCTTTAAAAAACATTTTTCACCTTTAACCAGCATCTTCCTCCACATCATAACCACAAACTTTTCTTTTGTTTCAAATAAGCTCTAAAATAAGAAAATGGAAAAAGGAAACCCAGAAAGACCAATTCTCATTCCCCAAGGTGATGAGTGAGTCGCACATTTGGAACTGCTCTTCACTTTTTGTTCTTACTTTACATTTGTGAGGGCTTGTTACACAATGCTGGATACCAGTGTTTCTCCAATTCTCACTTCCCCAAAAACCACACCAAAGAGTCACCACTACAGATGCCACCAGGACTCTACTCAGTAGTTAACTTAAGCACATTTGTTATATTAACCACTCACTGCATCTCTTCATCGTTTCTGTAACAGCTGTCTTAGTTAGGGTTTTACTGCTATGAACGGACACCATGACCAAGGCAACTCTTATAAAGACAACATTTAATTGGGGCTGGCTTACTGGTTCTGAGGTTCAGTCCATTATCATCAAGGTAGGAAGCATGGCAGCCTGCAGGCAGGCATGGTGCAGGAGGAGCTGAGAGGTCTACATCTTCATCTGAATACTGACTTCCAGGAAGCTAGAATGAGGGTCTTCTAGCTCACACCCACAGAGACACCCCTACTCCATCAAGGTCATACCTATTCCTATAGGGTCACACATTCTAATAGTGCCACTCCCTGGGCTGAGCATGTACAAACCATCACACAACCAACCCTATGCCTGCCTTATCAAATCTCTGCTTTCTGCATGGCTTACTCGGTCCCTGTCCTCTTCAACTCTTTACGTAAGTAGCAGCTTTGCGGGGAGACTGTAGTGGTAGTTAGTTACTCTGCTCTAATCTCCCTGGCTGGAGCATGCACCTCTTACCACCACCCCAATGTTGTGAATTGTTGAATGAAAGATACACACACACACAACCTTATTTTTAAAAATACTCCCTAAGCAGCTCAGTGGCTAGGCCACTCCCAAACTTCCACATTGCTGATGCCTCCCCTCTGATACTTCTGAATTATTACTTACTAAAATCTATATTCCATCTTTGCTACCCTAGACCCAAACAAGGGAGCAACCCCTGGGGCTGCTCTTCCTTGGCTCTTCCATGGCTGTATGCTTTCTCTCCCACAGTTCCCAAGCCTGATCCTCCTGCCTCCCTGGCTTGGTGATTCTAAATCCTTCTTCTTCCCTTGGTTACCATGCCCAGAAAATCTAAAGTCCCACCTCTGTCTAGGTGCTCAGCCATTGACCGCCAGCAACTTTATTTGACAATTAGAGGCAACTAGGGGCAGGGACCTGCAGCTTCGTATGTGCAGCTGTGCAAATTCCTGTGTAATTTGGGATCCCAATTAACATAATACCAGCAATAAGCCAAATCCATAACATGAGACTCTCTTTGATTTAGATTTCTATTCTCTTTCTAGCTTAGCGTTCCATATCACCCTTCCTACCTTAATTCTTCAGTTGTGTTCTAGTATTGGAAAATGATATTAATGGATCAGGCTGGCCTCAAACTCACAGAGATCTGCTTGCCCTCTGCCCCTCAAGTTCTGGGATCAGAGATCTACACCATCACATCCCTCAAATCTTTTCCCCTCTCAAGAGACTATTAGGTCTTTAAGGATGGCTTTGGGTTATATGTTTACTTGCTTTTCTATCCCCAGCCACTAAATTCCACTTGGAGAATAGAATGGGCTTACTGAAAACTTGCGATTGACAGCCAGGGAATATATCAGCCTCAGAGAGATGAATGAAATAATGGACTGGACATTTCACCTTTTCACCCTCTAGATACTGCACTTTCTTTATTTGTAAAAATGGAAATAAAATCACTCTATCTGTCTGTATTTTTTCAGTGTCGGGGATCTAGTCCAGAATCTTGACTGTCTCAGCTGACTGTATTCTAACCCTTCCAACATGTACTTATTAACCAGTCCTGAATCTCTAACTTTATAAATAAAAGAGGTTTCGTTAGCTCACGGTTTTGGAGCTTGGAGGGCATGGTTCTGGTATCAGTTCAGTTCTCTGCTGTGTCACACTCAGTTTCAAAGCAGAGATAACTACAATGACATCTCAGCCCAGGAGCAGCAAGAGGCAGGGGAAGGCATCCCCGCTCACTTTACAGCACCCCTCGTGTGAGAACGCAAGGGGTTTCATGAGAAGTACCAAGAAATCTGTAACAACCATTTGCCTCAGGTGATGACCATCAGGCTCAACAAAATTTTTATCATTTCAAAACCAATATATGGGGCTGGAGAGATGGCTCAGCGGTTAGGAGTGCTGACTGCTCTTCCAAAGGTTGTGAGTTCAAATCCCGGCAACCACATGATGGCTCACAACCATCCATAATGAGATCTGATGCCCTCTTCTGGGGTGTCTGAAGACAGCTACAGCGAGCGAGTGAGTGGTTTGAGAAGAAAAAGTGTCTGAAAACAGCTACAGTGTACTTACATATAATAAATAAAACTTTAAAAAAAAAAACAATATACAGGGGCTGGAGAGGTAACCCTATGGTTAAGGGAGCTTGCTGCTCTTACATAGGACCTCAGTTTGGTTCCCAGCACCCATGTTGGGTGGATCACAATCACCTGTAACTCCAACACGAAGATCATTGTATTTTGTTCACATTAACCCTCTCCAACACCCATTCATTATATTTATTAGAGCACCAAATTTTCCAGTGTAATTCCAGTCCCCTGAGTCCAGAAAGCAGAGGGCTCCCACTGCCCTTGTGGATTGTCAGTCAAGGCCAAAGGGAGTAGAGACTGGGTGTTCAAAAGCCCTGCAAGTCCACATGGTGAAAGACACACAGGGACCAGCTGCCAAGAGGCAGATCAACTTTACTTGGAGTGATATAATTTCGGGGGACAGGGAGGGGTAGAAACATCCAGGATGGGCAAAGGTCATTAGCTAAAGGCTTAGGGTCTGAAAAAATGCCTCATTAGCACAGGGAAGCATTTCAGGAATCTCAGCAGAACAGGTTCGTATTGGGAAAGAGGAATTTGAACCTGTAGTCTATCTAAGGCTACATGGCATTCTTCAGGTAGAGGTGTGCATGTGAGTGTGTGTTGGAGTTTGAATTCTCCAGACAAGCTCAGAGAAGGAGAAGCCCTGCCCACGAAGGGAGTCCTCCAAGCCCCAGAAGGCTATCTGGTCAATGGTAAACCTTAATTAGCAGAGTTTTGCCAGGCAGTGGTGGTGCACGCCTTTAATCTCAGCACTTGGGAGGCAGAGGCAGGCAGATTTCTGAGTTTAAGGCCAGCCTGGTCTACAGAGTGAGTTCCAGGACAGCCAGGGCTACTCAGAGAAACCCTGTCTCCAAAAACCAAAAAAAAAAAAAAAAATTAGCAGAGTTTTCACAGAGCGGGGACCAACAGGCCTTCCAGATCATTTCAATGCATGCCAGGTTCCAGAGACACGCTTGCAATTACATCTGGAACCAGAAAACACAGGTTCATGATGGCGCAGATTTTCACCTGTCTACTGCTCTACTGAAAACAAACAACAGACACTCCATCAACGAACACGGGCTGATGACTGGTTATAAATGACCACAGATACCTTAGCAGCTCTGTTTCTAAAAATCTCTTCTAGGGTTGTTAAATTTTTTGTGTCAGTTGTAAATGAATTGTTTATTCTACCTGGCCCACATAAAAGACACAAAACCCTGGTATTGTATTTACAAGCTGTAGGATTAGATTGGGCAGGTTCTGAGTTGTCTAACCTATATCCCACCCATATGTCCCCTGTTACTTGTCTGAGTCTCACCCAGGCTGGCTCTGCTCCACCAGTCTGTCCTCAGAGTAAGTGTTCCTCAGCCATGAGCTCCTGGTCCATCGTGTCTAATAGAGGCCCCCATGCTCTCTCAGTCTTCCCTCCTCCTCCTCCTCCTCCTCCTCCTCCTCCTCCTCCTCCTCCTCCTCCTCCTCCTCCTCCTCCTCCTC
>JADRCD010229585.1:36787-49225 GCA_019843815.1 Montemys delectorum | reverse complement strand
TAAGCATTGGTTTCATTCTCTGAAGGTCTTGTAGAATTCAGTAGCTAATCCATCTGCCTTGGGGCTTTATAGTTTGATTTTCTTTAACATGTTACTTTTACTGATTATTTTGGGAATTCACATCATGAACCCAGATCACTCTCACTTCCAAGTCCTTCCATATTTACCCCCACCCTTGTGACCTCCCCCCCCCCAAAAAAAAAGAAAAGGGGAGAAGAAAGTTCAAATTGTGTTGCCTACATACTCATGGGAACATGGTCAAACTCCCAGTGGCCAGCCCCTTAAAGCCAATTGTGTCCTTCCTGACATGCACCCTGGCCAGAAGCTGTCAGTTGTGGAGAGCCACACTTCAGCATCCTTATGACGATTGTTCAGAGCTGTCTTCAATGGCTTTCTGTCTAGGCTGTCACTTTGGCTGGGGGTGGAGGGGATAGGGGTTGCCACAGAAGCCTTCTCTGTCCCTCTTTCTCTACTGAGATTCTGCATGCCACAGCAAAAGCAGCTTCCCTGCCTTTACAGTCAGCCAGAGTACTGCTCAGTCATGGACTTCCACATGGCTTCAGGCGATAGCACAGACCACGGACAACCATGTAGTCTCTGGTGGCTGTACAGATCTTGGACATCAGCTGGGCCCTCTCCCACAGCAAGAACTATGGACAACATCATTACCCTCAACAGTAGCACAGGCCAGTGTCATTGACATGGCTTCAGGGGCAGCATGGACCAGACACGATGGCATGAGCTTCAGTGGTAACACAGGCCACCAACATTTCTACATCCCCCAGCTGCAGCAGGACCATGGACCCAAGCATGGCCTTGGGCAAATGTGGTCAAATTTACATGGCAAACTTTTTTACCAGCTGAGGACTCTCACTGACCAGGGACCGTTTCTGTTTTTGTTTTTATTGCCATTGTTAACCTTTTTCGTTAGTCTGTCTCTTTTGATTGGGGAATTGAGATTATTAATATACAGTTATTAAAAAGCATGTATTATTTTCTGTCATTATGTTGAGTTTTAGTGGTTGGTGTTTTCGTTTTCTGAAATGGGACAGAGTCCTGTGTGTTCCTAGCTGGCCTCAAACTCCCCACTTAGGGAGAGCTGGCCTTGAAGTGATCCTCCTGCCACTGTCTTCTTCAGTGCTAAGATGCTGGGGCGTACCACCATATCCAGGATTAGTTCATACATTTGTAACAAATTCTTGTGATTTTAGCTTTAAAAGTTTTTAAACTTATTGTTATGCATATGACTGCCGGCATATGCATAAATGCACCATGTGCATGCAATACCCAAAGAGGCCAGAAGAGTGCACCAGATCCCCTGGAACTGGAGCTTACAGATAGTTGTGAGCAACCAAGTGGGTGATAGAAATTGAACCCAGGTCCTCTGCAAGAGCAGCTACTGCTCTAACCACTGAGCAATCTCTCTAGGCTCTCCCTCCCATTTTGAAGAGGAACTCAGGGATTATAGATGCACATTGCTGTGTCCAGCTGTGTGGGATTTGGAGTTCTTAACTCAAGTTACTGTGATAGCAAGTGATCTGCCTAATGAACCATGTCCCCAGTCCTTTAATTTTTATTGCATCTTTCCGTCTGTCTGTCTTTCTATTTGTGTGTGT
Organism: Montemys delectorum; assembly: GCA_019843815.1. Classification (NCBI taxonomy): domain Eukaryota; kingdom Metazoa; phylum Chordata; class Mammalia; order Rodentia; family Muridae; genus Montemys; species Montemys delectorum. The sequence goes on along the minus strand of JADRCD010229585.1, from coordinate 47,609 downwards.
GTGTGTGTGTGTGTGCCTTGTACAGTATTTATATGATGTGTATGTGTCTGTTCAGTACATGCACATGAATGTCCAGCTGTGTCCAACTCTGTGTGTGTGTCCATGAGGAGCTCAAGGCAGGACATCAAGTGTTACCCTTGCTTTGAGACAAGAGTTCTCGCCGGGCAGTGGTGGCACACGCCTTTAATCCCAGCACTTGGGATGCAGAGGCAGGTGGATTTCTGAGTTCAAGGCCAGCCTGGTCTACAGAGTGCGTTCCAGGACAGTCAAGGCTACAGAGAAACTCTGTCTCAAGAAAAGAAAAAAAAAAAAGAGTTCTCAGTGAGTCAGAACTTGTCATCTCAGCTAAGCTGGCTGGCCAGTGGACGCTTGGGACTGCCTGTCTTTGCACCGCAATGCTGGGGTTTCAGGCATCAACAGCATAATGGCCTTTTCACGTGGGTGCTGAGGATTTGAATTTACATCTCCATGTTTGCAAAGCAGGCACTCTTAGCCTTCTCTGCAGTGTTTATAAATGCATGGTGAAACTTGTGCGGAAAACTGACATCTACACATCCAAGCACCAGTTCCAAAGCCTAGAATAATTTTAAAAAGGGAGCTGGGCAGTGGTGGCCCACATCTTTATTCCTAGTCCTCAGGAGGCAGAAGCAGGTGGATCTCTGAGTTTGAGGCTAGTCTGGTCTACAGAGTGAGTTTCAGATCAGCCAGAGCTACACAGAGAAAATTTTTAAACAAGCAAAGGTGGAAGTCTGGGGGAGGGTAGCAAGATAGTTCTGTAGGTGAAAGTAGTTCCCAGCAGCCTGGGGACCTGAGTTCCCTCTTCAGAACCCACACGATGGAAGAGGAAAACTGATTGCCTAGAGTTATCCTCTGACCTCCACACAACAAGCACACACACACACACACACACACACTTTCTCCTCTGGAATTTCTTTTTTGTTTTGTTTTTTTGTTTTTTTGTTTTTGGATTTTCGAGACAGGGTTTCTCTTAGTGTAGCCCTGGCTGTCCTGGACCTCGTTCTGTAGACCAGGCTGGCCTTGAACTCAGAAATCTGCCTGCCTCTGCCTCCCAAGTGCTGGAATTAAAGGCATGCACCACCACTGCCCAGCTCTCCTCTGGAATTTCTAGTGTGAGCATTTAGAAGTTGCCTTTCTGATTTTCCTATTTGCTGTTACTGTGTTGCTGTGTTCTCCACACTGGGATGTTTATCCATTTTCCATCCTTATTTCTCCCAGAAGGCCTTTCATTTCTGCAGCCACTCATTTGAGACATTTGTTTATATGGATTTCCCTCTCATTAATCCAGAACCCTATCTCTGTGGAATCAGCTTCCTCCTTTGACGGGGAGTCCGGTGGAGTCCGGTGTTCATTTGAAAGGTTCTGGGAAGGAGAGCTAAGGTAGAGTACTTCACTAGAATCCCCCAATCAGGGACTGAGATCAGGGTCCAACAGTAGAACACCTGCATAGAGCTCTGCATAGTAAGGGGCTGATTGCATCCAAAGCACTGTTTAAGAAAAAAGAGCATTAAAAAGCCTAATTCCGATTGGAGATGTAGGAAGGATAGCCATTGGGTGACCAAAGAATCTTAGCCATTAGTTCAAACAGACGTCACACTATACAAGCTGGGAATTTTGGCCTGGTGTATGGTTCCAGAGTGGAGTATGCTTAGCAAACATGGGGAGGTAATGATTTTTGTTTGTTTGTTTTTCAAGACAGGGTTTCTCTGTATAGCCCTGGCTGTTCTGGAACTCACTCTGTAGACCATGCTGGCCTCCAACTCAGAAATCCGACTGCCTCTGCCTCCCAAGTGCTGGGATTAAAGGTGTGCGCCACCACCACCTGGCAAGATGAAACCTTTAAATTTGGTGACTGTAGACTTCTTTATTTCTGTTCACCCATTCTCTGGGTCATGCACAATCTCCGGGTCAAGTTTTTTGTTTCCAGGGGGATTTTCTTTATATTTTCAGTGTCTAAACTGTGGAGATCACCTAGTGCAGCCATTATAGCACAACTACTAGGGAGTTCACAGGCCACACATTCAATACCATGGGTTTTCAGGCTGGGTATGGTGGAGCCTCAGGACCTGGAAGCAAAGAGAGGACAATTAGGAAATCCAGGCCAGACTGGGCCACACAGCGAAACCCTGTCTTGAGATATAATAAAACAAAGCTGGCCTGTGGTGGCAAACACCTTTAATTCCAGTGCTTGGAAGGCAGAGGCAGGTGGATTTCTGTGAGTTTGAGGCCAGCTTAGTTTACATACTGGACAGCCAGTGACACACAGAGAGACCCTGTCTCAAAAAATAAGCAAGCAAGCAAACAAACACAACCACCTCTCCTCACTTTTATTTATAGACTGAAGTTGAGAGAGGACCGATGGTTTGCAAATATATCTTGACTATACTTAGGAGGCAGAGGCAGGAGGATCTCTGAGTTTGGGGCTGGCCTGGTGCGCAAAGCAAGTTTCAGGAGAGCCAGGGACACACAGAGAAACTCTATCTTGAAACACCTCTCCCCCCAAACAAAACAAAACATTGCTAGTCAGACACACCTTTAATCCCAGCACTTTGGGAGACCTTGTCTCAAGAATAACAAAAGCCATGTGTAAAAACCTGCCATGGCTCTGAATACCTTTAATCCCAGCACACAAAGTGTAACAACAGGAGGATCAGTTCAAGTTTGGGCCAGGGATGTGGCTCAGTCAGCAGAGTACCTCATTTAGCATGCCATGAAAGCCTGGGTTCTATCGACTGCACTCAATAAGCCAGGAGGTGTGGTGCTATACAATCCCAGTCAAACAGCATAGGTAGGGGGACCGAAGTCCACGGCATCTGAGGCCAGCCTGGCCTTTGTGAGAACCTATCTGAGAACAAATGCTAGAGACCTTGCTAGGGTTGTTCCATCTGCCCTAAGGGTCTAGCAGAGGGTCACCTCTCTTTTCCTTCTTCCATTCATTCTGTGCTTAGATTACAAGACAAAGCAGCATTTATGGTCAAGAGTTACAGATGCAAACTGGTTTAGCAGGGTCCTTTAAAGGGGCGTTGTTCACCTTTCCTACGTGGTCTGGGTACCCGTGTTAGTCACCATCTGGCTGAGCGCCGTGCACTTGAACTCAACCCGCTGGGGTGACTGGCAGGCTAACAAAGACAGGAAGGAAGAGGTGCCTTTCCAGTGCGGAAAGTGAACTGGGTCAACTCTGACCTGGCGTTTGCCCCCAAATTTGTCATAGCACATAGACGAAATGTCATTCTTATGGTGAGCCATGGGTGATAACAACTGGCTCACTGTGGCAGTATGTGACATTCCAGGCACTGTAGGGGAAGCAACCTGACTTGAAGCCTGGTGTTTCTGTCCTGGCTCTTTTCTCCAGCAGCTCAACTCCAGAGAAATCCTGGCATCCCTGCGTTCACGAATTACCTTACTGGTCAGCTCTTCCTGTCCTTCCATTCAGGCTTCTGAGTCTCATCTGTAGAGTAAGAGGCTCAGATTTTATACTCAAAAGTATTTATTCTCCAGCTAGGCATGCCTGATTCAAGAACCTAGGGAGACTGAATCAGGCAGCTATCCCATTAGAAAACCAGGCAACTACGTCATAAGAGCTATCTGAAACCAACTAAAACTAATAAAACTTAAGAACCAAATACACCAAGGCATCAGAATCCGAACAGCGAGGCTAGTGGCTTAGTGCTGTAGTCCCAGCCCACAGGAGGTGGAGGCAGGAGGATCAGGACAAGTTCAGCCACACTCTTGGAGACAAAGTGAGTTTGAGGTACTGTCTCAAAAAAGAAAACAGGTTTATCCTTAGTCAGTGTCATGCTACAGTAACAAAATCCTCAAAGCTGGATAACTTAAAGAAAAGGGACTTATTTAGCCTACAAGTGTGAAGGTTCATGGACCCACACCTGGTGAAGGCCTTGTCACTGGTGAAATCCCAAGGTGACAGAGGGTGTCATTTGGCAAGAGACGTATGTGTTAGTCCCAGCTTCCCTAGAGTCACCAGGACTCAACCAGGGCTGCTCCACCCAGGTGATCTAATCTTACCTTAGTCACTTTCTCCAAGTCCCACCTCTGCCCATGTGGTGTAACTTTCCACTCTCTGAATACTCTACAGTGGGCAGTAAGGCTCAGCACAGGAACCCTGGCAGCCACACGCAGGCCATAGCCACTACCTACCTTCCCTGCATCTTGTAATGACTGGTGCTGGGGATGAAGCCCTGCATTCGACAGTACTTTGTGAACTTGGTGTGCTGGTGCATGATTGTAATCCAAGCATCAGTCCGAGGAGACGATGGGATTGTGAGGATCAGGAGTTCAACGTCATCCTCAGCTACACAAGGAGTGTCAGGCTGCCTAGGGTAGAGGCTCTGGCTCAAAAAATCCAAAAACAGGGATTGAGGAGATGAATAAGTGGCTAAAATACTTACCAGGCAAGCATGAACCAAGTTCAGATCCTTTGAAACCTACATAAATGCCTGGAGAGTGTGGTGGCCCATCTATAATTCCAAGCTTGGAAGGATGAGACCAGAAATCCTAGTGAGACCAGCTCTATCGACAAGCTCTGGGTTGATTCAGAGACACTGCCTCAGTGAATAAAGTAGAAAAATTATTATGGATGATTCTAGGCATCAATATTGGACCTCCATATGTATACATGTGCAAATGTGCACACAGACACCTACAAGTATACCTACATACATGCAAACATGCATACACATAACACATGAAAAATGGAAAGAAAAACCTCCAAACCATCCCATATCAAGCCAAATTCAAGTAATCAATAGTGTACTCAAGGCTTCAAGACAAGGCATTGAAAGGCTGGGAATGGAGGTTGGGGTGAAATGTTTGTCTGCATGTGTCATGCCCTGGTTGGACCTCCAAAACAAGCAAGAAAAAGATATAACTTTTGGGAAACAAAAATATCCAATGTGTTGGTGCATGGCTATAATCTGAGTGGGTGATGTGGAATCGGGTACATTCTGGGGGCTGGCTAATCAGCCAGCCTAGCTGAGTGGGTCACATGAGACCCTGTCTTAATTGACTTTTGAAAAGCCTAACCAAGAGGCTGGAGAGGAGGAGGGGTAGCTCAGCATTTAAAATAACTGACTGCTCTTCCAGAGGATCGGGGTTCAATTCCCAGCACCCACATAGCAGCCCACAACTGTAACTCCAAGATCTGAATCCCTCACAGTGACATACATTCAGGCAAAACACCAGTGCATATAAAATAAAATACATAGATTATTGAAAAAACCCTAACCAAACAAAAAATTATTTCAAAAGTAGGATATAGTGATATGTACCTGTAACCTCAGTTCAAAAAGCAAGGCAGGAGTATTGTATAATTATTTTTTGGGACAGGGGACTCCTATCCCTCCTTTAGCTCTTAAAAATCTTCAGGGGTTTTTGCCCCACTGTAACCCATTTAGCTCCCGAGTGAGTGACACAGAGATGCCAGGTTCTATTAACAAGCTGCTAGCACTATGCTGGGTAGATTCTGAGTGATGCTGTTAATACCAGATAAATGTCCTTTTACTTGTTTATTTGTCCTGCCTGGGCTGTTTCTGTGGTAGCCGTTTGTCTCCAGTGTGAGCTTCCCTTGACCGCATGCTCATGGTCCACCATGCTAATGGTGACCTCTTCCTCCTCTTTCCCTCATGGTCTCTCTCAGCCCCATCACTCCTTTGCCAGGCTCTCCTTCCCATTCTCTCTGCCCAGTCACAGACTCCGGCCTTTTATTGACCAGTCAGAGATCTTTGGGGAGCATCCTTTACAACACACTGGTCAATACAATGCCCAAGTCACTCTGCAACCTAATCTTGGGCCACAGAACTCAGCACCTGAATATACAGTGCACAAGACCAACTCTAACACAGGGGGATTCCTGAGAATTTGAGTCCAGCCTGAGGTACATAGTGAGTTCTAGCCTAGCCTGGGCTACAAAGTGACAGACCCTCTCTCAAGAATAAAAGGAGGAAAAGGAGGAGGAGAAAGAAGAGAAAGGAGGAAGGAGACGTAGAAGAAGCAAGAAGGACACTGGGGAACCCAGGGCTTCAGATGTAAAGCAACTGAAGACAGTATGATGTTGATCTTGATTCTAAAATAATGAACCTTGAAAACCAAGAGACAAACCAAGGAAGTTGATGATGACATTGATCACAGCTACCTAAGCAAATGTTGCTGTTGCTGGTGTTGCTAGAGCTCAGCTGACAGATGATGAGGCCGTGACCCCAGGGAGGAGGAGCAGAGGGTGAGAACCCAGCTCAGTCTGTCAGGAAGGAACAGTGAATGGCAAACTGGAAGCAGAGGGAGTAAGGCTTGAAAACCTGTAAAAACTGGAGGCAGGAGGATGGATGTCTTCATTGCCTGATATGTCATCTTTTACAGTGAGGAGACGACAGAGTCTTAAATTGGTGAATCAAGACATAAGAAAGGAGAGCTGCAGAGATGGCTCAGTGGTTAAGAGCATTGATCACTTGCTCTTCCAGAGGTCCTGAGTTCAATTCCCAGCATCAGCATGGTGGCTCACCATACATTAAAAAAAAAAAAAAAAAGACACAAGAAAGAGGGGTCTGGAGAGACGCCCCAAAGGTGCTTGCTGCACAAGCAAGAGAACCTGAGTTCAAATCCCCAGTACCCATATAAAAGTGAGGCATAACATTGTATGTAGGTAAGCCCAGGACTGGGGAGCCCAAACAGGCAGGCTTGTGTCTGTAGTATACCCACATCAGTGAGTTACGAGGCTCAGCAAGTCCATGGAAGTCCTTTAACGGAAGTCCTGTAAACATCCAGGCCTTCCTTTGGCTCTCCTGTGGTGTGTTCTCCCACTTCTGGCCTCTGCGCAAGCTCTGTATGCAGGTGGCAATACATTCATTCAGACACACAAATAAACGATTTAAAAATACACATAGAACTTCAAGCACAATGTGGAGCTGGTAGAGAGCCCAGAGTAATCTCCTCATTATGGAGGGGTCCGTGGTGGTTAACATTGAGAACTTGATAGAGTCCAGAATCACCTGAGAGAGTTTCTAGATTGGGTAAACTGAGATAGGAAGATCCACTCTAACTGTAAACAGCAGCAGCCCACTGGCTGGGCTCTAAACTGAGTGGGAGCAGCTGACCACTCTCTCTGCTCCTGACTGGATACAATGTAACCAGGTGGCTCGAGTTCAGCCACCATGTCTCTCCACCTCGGTAGAAGTGCCTTCAAACTGTGAGCCAGAAGAAACCTGGCCTTCCGCATGTAGCTTTTTTTTTCAGGTATTTTTGTCATAGAGGTGAGAAAAATAAGCAGAGCGTGTACTCTGAGATGCATGAGGTACCCACGTAAGTAGAGCGTGTACTCTGAGATGCATGTGGTACCCACAGGTCAGTGGCTGTGTACTGTGAGATGCATGTGGTACCCACAGGTCAGTGGCTGTGTACTGTGAGATGCATGTGGTACCCACATAAGTAGAGTGTGTACTCTGAGATGCATGTGATACCCAGGTAAGTAGAGCGTGTACTCTGAGATGCATGTGGTACCCAGGTAAGTAGAGCGTGTACTCTGAGATGCATGTGGTACCCACATAAGTAGAGTGTGTACTCTGAGATGCATGTGGTACCCAGGTAAGTAGAGGATGTACTCTGAGATGCATGTGGTACCCAGGTAAGTAGAGGGTGTACTCTGAGATGCATGTGGTACCCACATAAGTAGAGGGTGTACTCTGAGATGCATGTGGTACCCACGGGTCAGTGGGTGTGTACTGTGAGATGCATGTGGTACCCACGGGTCAGTGGGTGTGTACTGTGAGATGCATGTGGTACCCACGTAAGTAGAGCGTGTACTGTGAGATGCATGTGGTACCCACGGGTCAGTGGGTGTGTACTGTGAGATGCATGTGGTACCCAGGTAAGTAGAGGGTGTACTCTGAGATGCATGTAGTACCCACGGGTCAGTGGGTGTGTACTCTGAGATGCATGAGGTACCCACGGGTCAGTGGGTGTGTTCTGTTTGCTGCCCCCCCGAGATCGCAGATGATTCCCTTAAACTCTGTCATCTGAACAGGGACAACAGCAGCGCACTCAAGGTAGCACTCCATCTGCATGTGGTGGCACTCACCTGTCTTCCCAGCACTTCAGAGGCTGAGACAGGGTAAATTAGAGCTCTAGTCTAGCCTGGGCTATCTAGTGAGTTTACTAGTACGTATCTAGTACCTGGTAGCTCAATGGTAGAGCTCTAAGTTAGAATACATGATACTGATTTTATTTGACAGCACTGCAAAGTCCCAAGTAGCCCAGGCTAGCCTAAACATCACTATAAAATTGAGGGTAGCCTTGAATTCTGATTCTATCTTCCAAGTGCTGGGATTCCAGATATGAATCGCCATGTCTAGCTTACTGTTTCTCTGTGCCTCTGTATGTAATATATGCATGTATGTGAGTAAAGTGCCCTGTCCAGGTGCAGCAGTGTCTTGTCCAGGTGCGTGTGGAGGTTAGAGGTGAATGTCAGCATCTCCTGCTATCACTGTCTACTTTTTGTTTTTGGGATAGAAACTCCATGAACCTGGAGCTTAGTGATTCAGCTTCTAGATGGCCATCCAGCCTTGGGGTCCTGCAAAGTGCTTGCCTAGCATGTATGAAGCGCTGGGTCCCATCCCCAGCACCACATAAACCAAGCTGGATGGCACTCTACCAACCGAACTACGTCTGCAGCTCTCGATAAGTTGTAAGCCCACCACTGAGCTATTGACTCGCATGCTAGGGGCCTAGTCTTCACTCTCAGCATCCAGAACTTTGCTGGAAAAGCCAAGTTGGCTTGGTGTGACGCTGAGCACCTAATCAGAGCACCCAAGAGGCTCAGGCAGGAGGATCAGTGACTTTTCTAGTGTTTAGATAAATGCCACGACAGAGGCCACTTATAGAGGGAAGAGTTTAGTTTATTGTGCTTACAATTGCAGAGGGATATGAGTCCATCATGGTGGGGAAGGGGCAGGCACAGTGGCTGTGGTGGTTTGGTTATGCTTGGTCCATAGGAATTGGCACTATTGGGTGGTGTGGCCTTGTTGGAGGAAGTGTGTGGCTATGTAGGCGGGCTTTGAGGTTTCCTAGTGCTCAAGCTCTGCCCAGTGCAGAAAGGACAGCCAGGCCAAGATGCTGTCATGTCTACCCATGTGATGACAGTGGACTGAACCTCTGAACTGTAAGCCAGCCCCAGTGAAATGCTGTCCTTTATAAAAGTTGCCTTGGCCGTGGTGTCTGTTCACAGCAATGGAACCCTAACTAAGACACTGGCTAACATAGCAAGATAAAAGCTCTCCTCTTGAATCACATGTGCAGAACAGAGAGCAAACTGAAAGAGGCTCACATCTTTAAATTCTCATACCTCACCCCTAAACCCATTCTTCCTTCAACAAGGCCACACCTCTGAAACCTTCCAAACAGCACTGCCAACTGGGATCCAAGCATTCAAATGCCTCGGACTGTGGGGGCATCTCATTCAAACCACCACAGCTGTCCTGGGCTTAAATAATGAGCTCAAAGCCAGCTTGGGCTACATAGATGAGACTTTCTCAAAACACACACAGACACACACATACAGACACACACACACATATATACACATACAGACACACACACACATACACACATACAGACACACAGACACACACAGATATATACAGACATACATACACACACACATACAGACATACACACAGACACACACACAGACACACACACACACATACACACATACAGACACACGCACACAGACACATATAGACACACAGACACACACAGATATACACAGACATACATACACACACACATACAGACACACACACAGACACATACACAGACACACACAATACCCACATATACTTATACGCAGACACACACACATACATACATACACATACACACATTCACACAGATACACACACACAGACACACACACATTCACACACACACACACACACACACACACACACGCTAGGGATAGGGAGGGGGCTCAGCCAGAATCTGAGCCTGGATTCTTGGCCCCCAGATAAAAAAATCTGAGTGTCTCTAAGTTCAGAGTTAGAGGAACAGAGAAAAAACTCCTGGGGCTCAGTGGGTAGCCGGTCTCGCCAGTCAGTGAACTCTAGGTTAAGCGAGTTGGTCAAAGACTAAGGAAGACCCCTGCTGTTAACCTCTGGGCTACACACACACACACACACACACACACACACACACACACACACGCACACATGTGCACACACACGCGCACACACACACATATAGACACACACAGACACATTTCCACACTCTGAGTTTCTTTCTTTCTTTTTTTTTTTTTTTTGTTTTTTGTTTTTGTATTTTTGAGACAGGGTTTCTCTGTGTAGCCCTGGCTATCTTAGAACTCACTCTATAGACCAGGCTGACCTCGAACTCAAAGATCCTCCTGCCTCTGCCTCCCAAGTGCTAGGATTAAAGGTGTGTGCCACCCCTGCCCCAGCACACTCTGAGTTTCAAAAGGAGCAAAACTGCTTCTTACTAGAAGAGGAAAACAGTGGGAATACACTTTTAATCCCAGGACTCAGGAAGGTGGGTTTCTGTGAGTTCAAGGACAGCCTGGTCTACATATGGAGCCAGCTGAGGCTACATAGTAAGAAAGACCCTATTTAAAAAAAAAAAAAAAAAAGGGAGGGCACCATGACCCTGGTCTTCTGCTGTGGTTTAGGGCCTCCAAAACTCTGCCTCCTAGCAGACTGCAGTGTCCACGATTCTACAATGATTTAATCTTTCTCCTTCTCCTTCTTCTTCTTCTTCTTCTTCTTCTTCTTCTTCTTCTTCTTCTTCT
>JADRCD010229585.1:0-20816 GCA_019843815.1 Montemys delectorum | reverse complement strand
GGGCTCTACCACTGAGCCACACCCCAGCCCCTCACTGGGGGATTCTAGGCAAGGGCTCTACCACTGAGCCACACCCCAGCCCCTCACTGGGGGCTTTTAGGCAAGCACTCTGTTATTAAGCTATATCCCTAGCCCTCGAAGGGTCTTTTTGATTCTCTTTTGCTCACAAATGGAATCAAACCTCCTTCTGCATTCTTTATCTCATTAAATTTCTCAGTTGCACTCATCCAGATCATCTTCCATACCTGATTTATCATCCCTGGGGCCTCTGTCTCTGGTGCTGATGTTTATCTGTGCTATACCCTCTTCTTGCACCCCCAGCCTGGTTGAAGTTGGGTCATCTTTTGCTTGCACAGCTGCACCTTTTCCTGTCTAATATAGATGCTCTCCAGTCACATTAGCTACCATGTAACTTACCTTCACTGTGTCAAAAATACTCAGAGTCGTTACAGCTGGGTATGGCAGTACCTGCCTGTAGTTCCAGCACACAAGACATACAGACAGGAGAACCACCAGTTTCAGACTAGTTGGACCATATAATAAGACATTTTAAAACAAACAAAGCAGGCTGGCAGTGGTGGCACACGCTTTTAATCCCAGCACTTGGGAGGCAGAGGCAGGCGGATTTCTGAGTTCGAGGCCAACCTGGTCTACAGAGTGAGTTCAGGACAGCCAGGGCTACACAGAGAAACCCTGTCTCGGGAAAAAAAAAAAAAAAAAAAAAACTCAAGAAAGGGGGTGTAGGGAACGTTTATGTTCTTGCTCCCGCTGGTTTACAGCAGAACTGGATGGAGACTGGCTGCTGACTTCGCCTGTTCTACTTTTTGTCCTTGCTTTCCTGTCCCCTCCTATAACAGGTCTGCTGAGGCTGGTCAGTGATCTGTGTCACTGTGAGGTAGAACTCTCCATAGCCTGATGACTTAGTGGTGGCCAGAAACAAGCTGAATCTCATCCAGGGCAGCTGCACGGGACAGTATGTCCCATAGCAAGGAAGCCAGACTGAAGACTTCATTTGAGACTTGATTCTGCCAAGTAGGCGCTGGGAGCAGAAGTCTCCTGAGTTGGAGTCTCTGCTTCTGTGTGTTGAACTGGCCCTTTCCTAAAGAAGAGAGCAGCTCTAGTGTGTTTGTGTGTTGATGTAGGTATTTTATTTATTTAGTGTGTTTTGTTTAGTGCTTATGTGTGTTTATGTATGCATGTTCGTAAGAGTACGTGTGGAGGTCTTCCTGACAGTCCTTCACAAACCCAGAGCTCACAGTCAGCTAGCCAGCTTGCCCTAGGATCCTGTCTCAGCCACCCAAGCACTTGTATTACAGGCAACAGCTACTCCTGCCTACCTCTGTAGGTGGGTTCTGGGAATCCAAACTCTGGTTCTCATGCTTGCAGGGAAGCTGCTTTATCCCCTGAGCCTGCTCCCCAGCCCTGTGTTTGTGTGTTTCAATCTGAACATGGCTGTGTAGATCAGTGGCTCTCTAGCAAGGGTGTGTGCCTTCTCAAGAGCCCCACGAGGTGCTTGCACACATTTCTATGTGTCGTGACTTTGTGCATGCCACTGGTGTGTAGTGGGTAAAAGCAGCTGCTCAGGCAGTGGCCCCTTTGCAGACCCCACAATCTGAAAATTCAGTTCAGATTGTGAGCAGTGATGAGGAATCCTGGGTGTCTGTTGAGAAACACGGTGGTTGTGTGAATGGAGACTGGTCACTGTGTATCTTTGTCTTCAAGCACAGACATAATAGAAAATTACTTTGTGGTTGACTATATTAAACAAGAGCAGGCAGTGGAAGGAAGCAATGGCCCCAGCCTGTGCTTTTCATCTTTTGTCCCCTCAGCCCCTAGATTGTCACGGTCTGGGGAGCAGCCTGGTTTTGAACTCCATATCGACAGACTTGCATTGAGTCTTCTCTTCTCTGGCTTCTACAGGTCAGGGTCATGTTGTGTGAGATTTGTGTACACGGTGTGCTTGTGGATCCCCTGTCCTCTTTGTTATTCAGTACCTGTAACATCACTGTATCGTAAGAGAGGATAGTTCTGTGCCTGTGTGTGTGTGTGTGTGTGTGTGTGTGTGTGTGTGTGTGTGTGTGCGCGCGCGCGCGCGCGCGCACAGGCCAGAGAACCATCTTGTCTTGTGGAGATACCATCTTGTACTGAGACAGGGCCTCTCAGTACATTCCGTGTCCTTTGCTGTCAGCTCCCAGCCCACCTCTGAAGCATAGGGGTCTCTTCCAGCAAAGATCCACTGTCCTCACTCTCTCCTAGGTCCTTCCTGACTGCTGTGAGAAGTGACACTCTTCTAGCAGGATACTGCCTCCCTCTGTATCCCATAGTACTCCTGTTGCCGGTGGAGGCTGCAGGGCCACAATCTGATTGTTTTTCAGTTAAGTTCTCTGGTAGGGTTGGGGGCTGTGGTTAACCTCACCTTGCTTCCATTCCTCAGCCAAGGGTTGCTTCTGTCCTGCTTGTCATTTATAAGGTATGATTTTTCCCAGTTATTTTTCAAAAGCAGGGTACTTTCAGATTTAAGCAACAGAAAACCTGGCTTAAATTGACTCAGTAGGGATTCTTGAGACTTTTGGTCTGTTCATTAAAACATCCTGAAGCAGTTGCAATGGCCTGGGAGGGCCTGACTCCTCTCCATTTCTTCTTCTTGTGCTCTAAGGTGGTAGTTAGGGGCAAACATATGACTCAGTTGGCAGAGTGCTTGCCTGCACGCCCAGCTCCACCCTCAGCACCATGTAAAGGAAGTGTGGTGGGGCTTGCCTGGACTCCCAGCACTTGGGAGGTGGAGGCAGAAGTTAAAGGTTATATTTGGTTACTTAGGAGTTTGAAATAAGCTTGGGCTACATGATCCTGTCTCAAAACACACAAAAACCCTTCTCCTTGTGACCCCTAAACAGAACGGTGGATGCTGGGAGCTGGTTTCTAGCTTTAGAGCCAACAAAGACTTCATAGTCAGCTTTGTGACTGCTGGGCCTTGGAGTCTAATGCCTTGAAATAGTGTCTGTGAGACTGGCTCTGTGTGTGCTGGGTGTAAGGACAGCCAAGGCTCCATTTAGAGCTGGTCTGAAGAAGCAGCAGGCTTCTTTGTAATGGTGTGAATGGAGCCAAAGACATGTGTTTGTAGAAGTGCCAAGAATCTTTGCTAGGGTTAGGAATGGTCTGTGTGAGTCTACCTCAATGAGCTTTGTGTCATGACTATAACTTGTTTCTGGATTAAGCCAGGTGTGTTGTTGGTACATGGCTGTAACCCCAGCTTTCAGGACGCTGAGGCAAGAGAGTCTGGAATTTGACGCCATCATGGGCAATATAGGAGATCCTGTCTGAAAGCAGCCTGTGGTTGTGTGGTACTTTATTTGGGACTAACCAGAATTCAGGTACAGACAGTAGGAATGCCTTTGATGTTGTTTCTGTAGAGAGAACTGGGCATTTCTGAGGAAGAATAACAGATCAGTACATGATCATTGTTCTAAGCTGAATTTAGCATGAGTTAAAAAAGGTAATTTAGATTTTATGCAGAAATACAGGGTTTTGGTTTTCTTTTGCTTTTTGATAAATGATTGTAACCCTGCCTGATAACCAGAGTTCACTCAGGCGTACATGAAAGGAGAGAACTGACCTCTGCAAGTTGCCCTCAGTTCTCTCCATAGCTGCTGTGGCATGGGCACACACAAATGCTAGAATAACTTGGCATGATGGCACACACTTTTAATCCTGCAAAGGCAGGTGGCTCTCTGTGAGTTGGAGGTCAGTTTGGTCTACATAGTGAGTTTCAGGATACCCAGAGCCACATAGTGAGACAGTCTCAAAATAGCAACAAAACAAAATAAAAAAACAAAAGACCTAGAGTTAATGCCTTCCTTTTGACAGGGTCTCATTCTATAGGTCTAGCCTTGAACTTGGGGAAGCCTTGCTGTATAGCTTCTCAGGTGCTGAAAGATTCCTGGCTTGTTCTTGTTGTGTGTGAGCATTTATTTATTGATGTGTGCGTGTGTGTGCCTATACTACCACATCTGTGTGGATGTCACAGGGCAACTTGCAGCAGTCAGTTCTTTTTTCTACACTGGCCTGAGATTGAACTTAGGTGAGCATGGCCTGGGAGAGCCCTCTTGAGCTTTAGACCAGCGGCTCGTAACCTGTGCGCCATGTGACCTCTTTGGGTGCTGGATGATCTTTCCACAGAGGTTAATAAAAGGCCATTGGAAAACACAGATTTATAGTATGATTCATAACACTAGCAAGATTATAGCATGAAGTAGCAACAAAAAATAGTTTTATGGTTGACGGTCACCACCACATGAGGAACTAACTGTATTAAAAGGTTTGCAGCATTAGGAAGGTTGAGAAATCACTGATTTAGACAGTCTCTCTCATCCTTACTGCCTTGACCATGTCTGTCTGTCTGTCTGTCTATCTATCGACAGGGCCTTTCCTTGTAACTCTGGCTTGGAACTTGCCTCTGTCTGGGATCACAGGCTTGCACCATCATGCCCAGCAGCCTTGGCTACATTTAAAAAAAAAAAAAAAAAGCAAAAACAAAAAGAGAAACAGGAGATGTATGTGAGAGATAATTAGAAGTGTCAGAGAGTATTGGGATGAAGGAGGTATCTGCTCAGGCTGCTGGTACCTAGACAGTTCTCTATAGGTGCTGGGTGCTGTTCCTATTACCTGATTTCAGGGAAGCCACTGGGACTTTGCCTGAGAGTCACACCCCTGCCTTATGTGCCACTAAACAAGAAACTCTAGTAATGACAATACACCATTCATTGGAAGATATCAGACATGCCAAGTTATGAGTTGGTGATAGATGACGTGTGGCTCCTCCGACTTAAAGTCCTGAAAGTTGTTTGCATGTCACACATTAGTGTCATCTGTCCTCAGTGTAAACACAGCACAGGGTGAGTAAAGTTTCTTTCTTTTCTTTTCTTTTCTTTCTTTCTTTCTTTCTTTCTTTCTTTCTTTCTTTTTGGTACTAGACATTAGGTTTGGTCTTGTGAGTTGTGGTATTGGAAATTAACATGTTGAATTATCTTAGGTTTAGGTGACCATGTTGGATGACACTCCAGATAAGCATGGGAACATCATTTGCTTTTCTTTAGTTTAGAAAAAATACATGTATATGAGCCCTGTTTTCGGAAACCTTGTAAGGATTGTTGATAGACCTGTTTGGAAGCTGAAGGCCGAGGAGAGGATGGTGCTACCCATCACCATTTTAATGATTCAGGGTTCTTGGCAGAAAGCCTGCCCTGGAAAACACCTTAGCTACCTCCAAACACTTGCAGCTTTGGAGAACAATGCTGATGTTTGGAAGCAATATGTTGTAGTTGGGTTTCCACTGTGAGTTAAGATGGGGCCGTATGCTGCAGGGGATGAGTGAGTCACAGGCTGCCTAGCAGTGGCTTCTTGTGGTGGAGTTGCTATAGGACATATTAAATGGTAAATGTAGGCTGTCCTAGAACTCAGTCTGTAGACCAGGCTGACCTCAAACTCAGAGATCCACCTGCCTCTGCCTCCTGAGTGCTGTGATTAAAGGCGTGTGCCACCACTGCCTGGCTGGCACCATTTCTGTTAAGAGCCTTATATGATGAGCGCGGTGGATGGTTCCCATATAAAACTAGCTTTTTCTAGTGTCTCATTGTGTAGTTCTGCCTGGCCTGGAACTTACAGAGATCCAATTGTCTGTCTGAGTGCTGGGATTAAAGGTGTGTTTACTGTCTTAAAAAGAAAAACAGATCAATTTCTTAGTGTTAGTATCGAGTGATTCACAGACGTTGTTCAGGGGCCTGACCTACTCACTTCCTGCATCATTTGTGGCTTACTCCATTGGCTCCGAATTGCCAGATTCTACTTTTAAAGACAACCACAGAAGGGCAGAAACCTTCTTGGGTTACTTGTCTTGAGTACATTTGGCATGTAAAGTATTTGAATTCTTTTTTTTTTTTAATTATTATTGATTTAAGTTTTTTTGCATTATTTGAATTCTTAAAAAACTTTTTTTTTTGAGACAGAATCTTACTGTGTAGCCCAGGCTGGCATTGAAGTCTTGATCGTCCAGCCTCAGGGTCCTAAATTTGGGGTTGACAGGAATGTGACACCATGCTTAGCTTATACTGGAGTATTAGTTGAAGGTGTTGGCTATAATTTTATAAAAGGTGATTCCAACTGATGTGGTGGCTTATGTCTGTAGGTGGCCTTAGCACTTAAATGTGGAATCAAGGCCATCTTCAACTTTAGGCCAGCCTGGGCAATATAAGACCCTGTCCAAAACCAAACCAAACCAATCAACCAAATAACAACAAACTCCAAACCAATGTGTTTTATGTTTTAATGCATCCTGAAATAGAAGTGCTGCCCTGTCAAATAAAGAGCCCAGCAGGGTCTACTTGCTGCATTTTGTATAGGGCTCACCATAACAGTATCAAAAATAGACTTTACTTAGGAAAGGAAGAGGAAATGAAATAAAACTACTCTCCATGGGGGAGAGTTAGCCAGTTGGAATCCTTTCCTAGTCACCTGTGATCAGTGTGGCTTAGACTAAAGTGTCCCAGCAGGCTTTGCAGGGAGCAGGATTTTGCTGGTGCTGCTTCATGGATTCAGCTCCAGCAGGGTGAGTCAAGTTTAGTAGCTTAAACTAGCATAGGCTGCGCTTTACTTAGAAAAAGAACAACTCATTAGTCAGAAGTGCGTGCCTTATAGCCCAGAATTTGTTTTAGTTAGTGTTTTCCACGATGGAGAAGGCTCCCAGGGCCAGCTTGACACGCAGGAGCCCAGGCTTCAGTCCGCACACTGCTTACCCCAGCCCTCACCTTTTCAGGTAGCCCAGACAAATGGGTAAAGTATGTTTTCCTGCTTCAGGGTGTGCCTGAGTGGCTCAGTGAGACCCATGTCTTCTTTCCCATTTCCTGGTTGCTTTGCTGTTTGGTGGGACTAGCTTGTGAGAGGTGGCTAGTCCCCCTTTGGGGCTGAGATGTTACATGATCCTACTCTATCATGGAGTACCCTGAAGCTGTGTCACAGTGGACTCCCTCAGCCTGGGTCCTTTCATAATCATCTGGAGCCAAAGTGTTTCTTCCTTCCCATCCTTCCCTAGCCAGCTGGTACTGGGCACCGGTAAGGCAGTGTCAGCCAGGGAGCCAAACCTTGTTATATTAATTTGTTTTTGTCACCTCTGCCCCTCCCAATTGATACAGCCTGTTCCTTTTTGGCAGTTGTGAAATGCATGATACTTTGAATGAACCCAGTTCAGATGATCTGATAGTTTGTTAAAGAACAAAGAACATCTAATGGAAGAGTAAGAATTTTAAACAAACACTAAAGTCTTTCCCCCAAATCGATATACACCAATGGATGCTTCGTAAAACAAACAGTTCCCCCCCCCCCACAAAAACCCTACCTACTTGTTAAAAAATATAAAGAAGAAATAATAAATATTTTAATGAGATTCAAGTCTTTATTCTTGGACATAAATTTTTTACTAGAATATGGAGTTGTCAGGTTATTTCTGAGGGAAAATAAACATGGAAGCCACATCTGTGGGCTGGTTCCTTGCAAGCTAGACTTAACAGGACGAAAGGAATTGGAAAGAGCTTCTGTGTGCTCCCAGTTCCATCACAGGGCAGAGGTGGGAGATGCTGACTAGAACTCCAAGAGGCGTTTATTAAAAAGTGTTGCATCGGAAGGGAGCACTTGGTAGGTCTGAGCTCTCTGGCTGCTCGAGAGGTGACTCTCAGTGGGCAGTGGAAAGGCCTAGCTGGACAGAGGGACTGTGCACAAAGGTGTCTGCATAGGGGTCAGTGGTGGGAAGGGGTGGCAGCATAGGATTTGAACAGGGAGGGGATTGGAAAGAAGGGTCTCAATTTTTTAGCAAATGGGGTGGCTGAAAGGTAGGCCCCAGTACCAGAGGCGGGTGACCTGGGCCCTAACCTTGGCCTGGCTATAGGGAGTGGTAGGAAGGGCACACAGAGTCCTCACTCTGGGAGCGGCAGCGGCTGCTGCTGCTGCTGCTACTGCTGTTGTTACTTGGGCAGGAGCCTAATGACAGGATGGTGTCTAACAAGGGAATAAATTACCCGCTCCACAAAGTAGGACTTGTCATGTTCCTTTGTCCTTTGCTTCTGCAAGTGCAGGCTGACAGTCTCTCAGGTGTTTTATGGGGACTCTTAAGTTGGCACCAAGTTAAAGCTAAATGACTTACAGTTTCTTCTAAAAGCCATTTGTTGTGGCTGGAGAGGTGGTGCAGTGGTTAGTTAAGAGCACCACCACTTTTGCCCCTGTTGGGTAGTTCACAATCTAGTTAACGCCAGTGCTGGGAGATCCAACGCCCTCTTCTGGCCTCCATGAGCACTGCGTTCACATATGCATACCCACATAGACAAATGCATAATTAAAATAAAATATTTTTGAAGATCTATTTTATTGTTTTTAGCTATGTTTATGCATGTGGATGCATGCATATAAAGTGCTGGTGCCTGAAGAGGTAAGATTTAGGTTCCCCCTGAAGTTGGAGGTATAGGAAGTTGAGCTACCTCAAGCAGGTGTTGGGAGTCAAGGTTGGATCCTCTAGGGGACCAGTATGCACCACTGAGCCATCTCTCTGGTACTGAAATAAAGTCTTTTGAAAGACACTTGCGGGGCTAGCAAGATGGCTCAGCGGGTAAGAGCACTGACTGCTCTTCCAAAGGTCCTGAGTTCGGATCCCAGCAACCACATGGTGGCTCACAACCACCATAATGAGATCGGACACCCTCTTCTAGTGCGTCTGAAGACAGCTGCAGTAAATTATGCTGGAGCGAGGGGGGCATGGGGGGGATGGGGGGGATGGGGGGGCCGGCAGAGATCCTGAGTTCAACAGCAGCCACACACATGATGGCTCATGGCCATCTGTACAGTTACAGTGTACTCATACACATAAAATAAATCTTTAAAAAAAAAGAAAGAAAGACACATTGTTTAATAACTATGTGCTAGCCTGTCAGACAGGTAGCCTACAGGTGAAATAATAGAGGCTGAGGTGGAGCAGGGACAAAGTTAACTTCCTGATTTGGTTTGGGCCTTGTAGTTAGAGAAGGTTGAGAGGAGACTGAATAGTTTCTACTCAAGTCTGAGACACTGTAAGTAGATAAAATGGAGCCACGGGCTGGGACGGCAGAGCTGGGGAAGAGCACTTGCTATGTAAGCACAAGGATCCAGGTTTGAGTCCCCAGCACCAATGCAGGCAGCAGTCAGGAGGATGGCTGGGGCTTGCTGGCTGCCAGCCTAGCTTGGGTTTCGGTGAGTGTCCTCTGAGGCCAAGTTAAGGCTTTGGAAATGCACTTGGCCCTGCCTGAGTGTCCTGCAGGCTCACTGTCAGCTGCTTTCTTAAACCC
Source organism: Montemys delectorum (assembly GCA_019843815.1). NCBI lineage: Eukaryota > Metazoa > Chordata > Mammalia > Rodentia > Muridae > Montemys > Montemys delectorum. The sequence goes on along the minus strand of JADRCD010229585.1, from coordinate 11,457 downwards.
TTCTCCTAGTTCTAATTGGATCTGGATGGTGGCTTGTTCAGTGGGTGGTAAGCTGGGATTTGTGTGGTGATTTTTCTCCCTCCCTTTTTGGCGAGGGGCCTGATCCACTTGCACTCAGATACACAGGAAGGCTGCTCAAGGCTAGAGTGTGCAGGCTGGAGTGCTCAGTGTGGGGAGGCACAACCCCCAGAGGCTTCTGTTTCCATCCCTTGGGTCTGTGCTGGCTCACCCAAGCTAGAGCTATGTTGCTTTCACATCCAGTGCTCAGATTCACCCCCAACTCCAAATATTCTAGAACAAGATACTGTCAAAGACTAGCTTTAATGCTTTAGGATTGGAGCATAATTCTTTGGGGGGGGGGGGGCAGCTTTTATGGAAACAAGTTAGAGTTAGTATTTTGTTTTAAAAGTATATGTATTTGTGTCTCCATGTGGATATGTACATTTGAATCCAGAGCCCATGGAGGCCAGAGGAAGGCGTTGGATCTCTCAACCAGTGAGCCATCTATCTCTCCAGACCCCGATTTAGTATATTCTAAGGTGAACATGCTTGTTGGAAGCTGGATGCAGCCTTGGGGTTTTTAATCCCTGGCTCATAACCAGGTGTGCTGATGCATACCTGTGCTCAGGAGGTGCAGGTAGGAGGACCAGAAATTGAGAGTTATCCTTGGCTAGAGAATTGGAGGCCAGCTTGGGTCAGATCCAATCTCTAAAGAAGAAAGGTAGATGTCGGGAAGAGGACACTGACTTTGGGCTGTGTAATAACAGTAGAGATCTGTCTGTCAGTAAAGCTTCTGTGGTTTTGGAGTAGGAAGTGTGCTATTCACTCTCATTTAGTTTCCTCCTTTCCATCACCTTAGGAGGTGGCTTGGTTTCCTGTCCCGATTTTGGAGACATGCAGAGTAGTGGAGTCCGTGGCCCAGTTCTAACCCACACCCCTGGCCTTTGGCAAATTGGGAGGTTCGTCTTTCAGCTCAGACAATCCCTACCTCATCTGAGTGTCGCAAGGCTCCAGTGAGGAAACCCAACACTAGTCATCAGATGCTCAGCTCCCAGTGGGCTGGCCTTGCCAAGAGTGTACTTGAGATGTTTCTGTGAAAGTGGACTCAAGCTCAAGTGTGGCATAGAGCCCTTGGCTTCTTACTTTACAAACTGGAACTGGAGGAGAGATTGTGTCTGAATTAAAAATGTGTGTGTGTGTGTGTGTGTGTGTGTGTGTGTGTGTGTGTGTGTATGAGACACATAGACCAGGTAGACCTTGAACCTTGGCTCTTCTTTCCCTCCCCTGGTATATGCTGGGATTAGAAGCATGTACCACCATGCTTGGGCTATTTGGTGCTGGGTATAGAACTTGGGCATCCACACTAAACCCTTACATCAGTCATTTGGCTTGGGAATCCTCTGACCTGCTCTGGAAGGGATCAGTCCAAGAGTGGTGTGTGGACCAGGACGTTTCTGTCTCTTACTGGATGAGAGGAGAAAGAGGAGAGACAATATTTGTCCTCTCCACATTGTGCTACTTTTACCAATGTAATATTTATTTATCTTTTGTTGCCATTTACAACATGGCTGACTTACTAAAAATAGAGTATGTTTTACCTTATTAGTTCTTGTAAGGCTTTTTTGAAATGTTACTCAATAATTGTAGTCGTTCAGCCTGGGAAAAAACATATCCAGAGAGGAAGATATGGTGGCACAAGCCTGCAATTATAGTGCTTGGGAGGGGGAAGCATGTGGGTCAGGAGTTCAAGATTCTCTTTGACTATATAACAAGTTCAAGGCCAACCTGGTCTACATGAGAGCTCTGTTAGAAAAACAAAGTGACGTTTCAGTGACTTCTCAGAGATTGAGAGCTCTCCATGGCTCAACCACCCCTGCTGCACTGTGACTCTGTCCATTTCCTTGGGTCTTGTCACCGTCTCCTCTTCTTGGGAGAACTTCATTTTATTTCCGTTTAGTCTACAATGTGGATTGTCAGTTTGAGACAGAGCAGCCTGTACCTCTGCTTAGTCAGTCTGTAAATTTGAGAACAAGGTCCAGGGAAGTTCTGTGAGCTGAACACTTAACTGGATTCTAGAGCCATTTTGAATGGGACCCAACTCTCCAAGAGGCCTGAGAGAAGGGACATGAAATTATGATTCTAAGACTGAGTTTCCCTGTGTGGAGTGTACAGGTAAGGCTACTAATGTTTACAGAGTTCTAAAGACTTAAGCCAGGCCTAATGGCACACACTGGCAATTCTTGCACTTGGAAGGCTAAGGTAGGATTGTGAGTTTAATACCAGCCTGGCCACATAGCAAGACCCTGACCAAAAAAGAAAACAAACCAACCAACCAAAGCAGACCAAGCAACAACAAAAACCAAACCAAAAAACCCAATCAAATGAAAGTTAAAAACCACTAAAAGCAGGCCATTGTTGCTAACAACATGGAGAGTATCCCAGGTGGTGGCACAGTGGCACCAGGTGGGGACCCTACCTGCCAGCAACCCTCATTCCCATGAGCCCTTGGGCTTTGTGTGAGTGGCGGTGCCCAGGAGTCTAGACTTCTCTTGGCCATAGTGCTGTGGTTTGATCTCTCAGCTGTGCTGGTGAGGTGTGAGTGGACTTGTTAAATGGTCACCCACCCACCTGCCACAGGGGCTGTGAGGAGACCTCTTGGGCAGGGGCACCAGCAAGTTCTCCTGGAGGCCAGAGACCCCAGGCATTTCCTGGGCTGCTGTTTACAGGGGTTCAGCTTTGTTCCCAGAGTGGGAGCCCAGTCTGGGAATGTTTCCCAGCAGTCTGGGAGTGGAGCAAGGAAGCTTAAGAACAGCCAGAAACTTCGTTCTCTCTTCCCTGCAAGCTCTCTGCTGAAGTCTGTCTCCAGACACAGCTACAGAAAAAGACGCTCCTTTGGAGCAGGATAGATGAATAATTTTAAAAGAACATGTACTGTTTTTGTTTTAATTTGGTAACAGTATGTCCCAGAATTAGCTTTTAACTTAGTATTCATGATATTTTTTTTAGAAAAATGCTTTAATCTTAGCCAGGCATGGTAGTACTAGCATGCCTTTAGTCACAGCACTCAGGAGGCAGAGGCAGGTGAATTTCTGTGAGTTTGAGGCTAGCCTGTTCTACATTTGGAGTGCCAGGCCAGTCAGGGCTACATAGTGAGAGTCTGTCTCAAAAAAACAAATCAAACAAAACGAAAAAACCAAAACATTAATTGCAACAGATTTTACTCTTGTCATTTCCAGGTTTGCCCTATAAGTGGCCCATCTCCCCCCTCCTGGCTCAGTTGTGGTACCACTGACACCCTGCTACAGAACAGTCCCCGCTCCTAGGAAAAGCTCTGTAAAGACTGTTCCCTTTATTCATTGTCCCCTTTGCTAAAAGATTTATGTGTCTTTGGTCCCTTCCATCACTAGTTAGGAGTGGGTAAGGGCAGGAGCCAGTGTGTTTGGCTGTGAGGCTCAGCCTTCCTTCCTTAGCCTGCATACATTGCTTTGTGTCTGAAAGTGTCTCTTCTCACCACACTGCTGTGTGTGGGCTCCAAGCAGGGTGGCTGGCAAGGGTGGTGCAAGTCTTGAACCTAAATTTAGATTCCTTAGAGGCTTTGGAAGCACTTCCTCAGATTCACAGGCTTCCTTCCCCTCGAGGGAGGCGAGAGTGAAGGTGGGGCTGGAAGGGCTGCCTTTGTGGACCACATCACTGGGCCTCTGTGGGAGGGAAAGCTGGCGAGATATCTTGGAGGGTAGAGGTACTTGCTGTCCAAGCCTGGTGACTGAGTTCCAGAACTCACATGGTGTCAGGAGAGAGCTGACTCCACAGGTGTCCTCTAAGTCCATATGCATGCTGTGGCACCATACACATCCCCATATTAATACAACATGTGGGAAAAAAGATAGGAGGGGCTGAGTACTGGTCTAGCATGATAAACACACATGTGTGTGCGCGCGCGCGCGCACACACACACACACACACATACATACACACACACTGAGAGAGAGGATTTGGTGGCAGCTTGCCCACAAGTACTCCGTGTGTGGTGTTTATGGTTTTATTCTTTTGGATTCACTGTCTTTTGCTGGACTGTGATGTCTCCACTCTGATTGATCGGTTTCTTTGCAATAGCTTCTCAGTAAGTTTTGACATAAGGGGTGAAAGTCCCTTTTTTTTTTCTTGTTTTCTTTTTGTTGTGTTTTGTTTTTTTCCAAGTTAGCTTCAGCTGTTTGGAATCCCTTTGATTCTATATAGATTTTAGCAGGAGTGTACAATTTCTGTTTTTAAGAGGCAACTGGGGCCAGGTAGTGGCAAAACACACCTTTAATCCCAGCACTTGGGAGGCAGAGGCAGGCAGATTTCTGAGTTCGAGGCCAGCCTGGTCTACAGAGTGAGTTTCAGGACAGCCATGGCTACACACAGAAACCCTGTCTCTAAAAAAACAAAACAAAAAACAAACAAACAAAACAAAAAAAGGGCAACTGGGGCTTAGGAAGAGGTTGTTTGAGTCTCTAGACTGATTCAGAGTCTATTGCCATTTTTCTGTTACTAACTTAGACTGTTAATGAACATGGACTATCTTTCTGTTCCATTGTCTTTTTAGTTTCTCACAGCAGTGTGTTGCAGTTTTTAGAGTGCAGTGTGAATCTTATGTATTTTTCTCTCTTGTGCTACTGTAGTTGTCCTTGTCCTTAGTTTCATTATGGATTGCCATTGCTGTGTGTAGCAGTACATTTGAATTTAATGTATTGTTATTCTGTAGTTTCATGGAGCTCATTCCCTGATTGGGTCTGATTTTTGTGTGTGGGTATTGTGTTTGCATATGTATGTTTCTGTGTATGAGCAGTAATGTGTATGGGTCCCTTAGGGTTTTCTGTGTGTGGTGTTGTCATTCTTGTGTGAAGATTTCTTTCTGATCTGAGTGCCTATTGTTTGACAAGAGCAGACAGTCTAGCCTTATTACTAGGATGGAAGAGGTAATCCAGGCCTCCCCAGTGAGTGTAGTGTCAGCTGTGGGTTCCGGAGATGCCCTTTATGTAAGTGAGGGCATTCCTTCAGGGGTAGGTTGTTGAGTGTTTCATTAGGAAAAGCTGTTGGAATTTGTCAAATGGCCTTTCTGTTTTACTTCTGGTTATACCATAGTTTTACCCCGCTCCCCTATTCTAATAGGGCGTATTATGCCCCTTGCCTTCTGTATACTAATGACATTCTTCTTCCTAGAATGAACCCCGGGAGGTGGTGCCTAGCACTTTCCATGCAGTGCTGTCTTCAGCTGGCTAGTGTTGGCACAGGAGTGTCTGCACCTGAGCTCCTGAGGATGCTGGCAGAAGCCAGCACTGACAGCTGTACCTGTCCTTCACTGCACGTCTGCTGTGTCCCAAGCACTTGGATAATTCATCTTTATTTCTTTCTCTGGAAAATTTCTAATTTGCCTCGTCATTGTTTGTGTGTGTGCTTTGGCAGTCGTGTGGAGTTCAGAGGATAGTCCTAGGTGTCAGACTTTGTCTTCTACTGTGTGTGAGACAGGGTCTCATCACTGCTGTGTCTGTGGACTGGCTGGTTGGCTGGCCGGAGATGTTCTGGACATTCTCCCATCCCCAGTAGGATGTCTGTGGTTACAGAGGCGTGCTACAGTGGCCAGCTTTCTAGGGATCTGAGCTCAGGTCCTCATGTCTGCACAAAGTACTGCCTCCCCAGCCCCTCTTCTCATACTTTTTCCCTGAACTAAATGCTCTGCTCTGCTTATTTGCCATGTGCAGACACTCCAGATCTCCTGCGGGCCAAGGAGAAAGTTAATGACTTCACGAGTGCACACATTCCACATCCCCTTCTGCAGGCTGAGGAGCTGCCTACTGATTTCAGACAGGCAGACATACCAATGATTTCAATGATTTCAGTGTCTTCAAATGGATTGAAATTGTTTATGGCCTAACTAGTCTTGCCTTGGAGAATGTCCTGTCTACTCTTAACAAGGATGTAGCCTCTTATTGCTGGGTATTCTGGAGCTGTTAGATCTAATTGGATTATGATATTGTGTAAGTAGTCTTCCATTTCCTTGTTGACTCATAGGGTTGTCTGTGATTAACTCCAATGAGTTGACATCTCCAGCAGCCATTGGAGGGCTGTGTGTTCTCTCACAGTTCTGTCAGTCTGTCCTGCAAGTATCTGAGACTTTGTAGTTAGTGTACATGTGCTTGTAATTGTTCTAACTTCTTGAAAATGGACCTGCTTGTCATTACATAAGAGTCTGGTTGTTCCCTGTGACAATTTTTTGGCTTCAGGTGTCTTTGAGTTGGCATTAATAACAGCCGTCCCATTTGTTGGAGGCCATGTTTTGTGTAGATGAGCTCTTTCTAGCATTTCACCTTCCACCTGTTTGTATGTTTGAATTGAAGAGGAATTGCTGATAACCGGACAGCATGTTGTGGATTATGTGCTGTAATGTGTCCTGGCAAGCTCTACCTTTCATTGAAGAGTTTAGCTTAATTGTGTTCATGGGATTGCCTTATTTTTGGAGGGAGGGTTTTGATGGAGAGATTGCGTAAGAACACTTAGCTCTTTTTGTAGAGGACCTAGGTTTGTTTCCAGCCACCCAAATTAGAGGGTTCACAACTACCCATACCTCCTGTTCCAGGGGATGAGATGCCCACTCTGGCCCTCAAGGGCCCCTGTGTGCACATGGTCCACATAAACTCATGGAGGCTCACATACTCATATCAATAAAAAAAATCCTTATACAAGAACTCACCATGTAGCTTAGGTTGGTCTCTAAATTTACTCATGTTTCTCCTGTCTGTGCTATGCTGACAGCTGTCACAGGTGCATGCTTGGTGGCCAGTCTGCCTTTGCTTTCATGTCCTACATTTTCTCATCATTCTGTCCTCTGTTTATTTTTCTACTACAGCATTTTGATTCATTTTTATTTATTTTATTATTCACTTTAAACTATTTTCTTAGCTGGGCAGTGGTGGTGCACACCTTTAATCCCAGCACTTGGGAGGCAGAGGCAGGTGGATTACTGAGTTTGAGGCCAGCCTTGTCTACAGAGTGAGTTCCAGGAGAGCCAGGAATACAAAAGAGAAACCTTGTCTCGAAAAAAACGAAAAACAAAAAACACCAAAAAACAAAAAAACAAAACTGTTTTCTTGGTGTATATTTTGTGGACCACAATTAAAATCTTAATTTGTAACTGTCTAGTTTGATTTACTGTCAGTGTGGTTGGTAAGGTATGTGGGAAAGATGCTCCCATTTTCCTTGTTATTGTCACAAATATCTATCCTTACCTTGTGTGTTCATCACCTTAGCTGAGTAGTTTGTTGTGAAATTATATTTTAAAGAGGTTACAGGCTAAAACTATAGTCCTAGGCTTTTGACTTAACCTCTATATTTTCCTTTATTTATTTTATGAGACAGCTCCTCATTATCTACATTTGGCTGGCCTAGAACTTTCTGTGTAGACCAGGCTGGCCTTGAACTTACAGAAACCTACCTGTCTGCCTCCTGTCTTTGCCCTAACGGTGGTACCCATCTGAGGTGCTTCAGCCAGCTTCTGTCACTCACTGTTTCCCTGGAGACTTTGTTCATCTCCTCTTCTTCCTCCTCTTCTCCCTCCTCCCCCCTCCTCTTTTATTTTTATTTTTATGACCACATACAATGCTGTGGGTAGGCTAGAGTTTTCTCACCCCATCCTTTGCTGTTGGAGCACTCAGTCTTCAGAGACACTCCAGGTAGCACTTGCAGATAGCATCTCTGTACATGCTCCAGGTGTCTGCGGACTGCACTCCCAGAGCAAGACTGTACACATGGGCTGGAGGGATGCTGGCCAATAAAGGTTAAGGCTCATGGCCAAAGGCCACATGCTCTGAGAACTGTCCTAGAGGGTTGGATTCCTGTGTGGCATGTATTTGTATGTTTAACCCAATCTACTTGTTCACTGTCTTTTCTTAACCTTGATTTTGCTAGTCTGGTAGGTGAGAAATGGCACCTCCATGGAGGCTTGGTCTGCATCTGTTGTGTGAGGCTGAGCATCCTAATGGAGTTGGGGGTCAGTCAGAATTATTTTCTGTGTGCTGTTTGTTGATATTATCTCTTCTGGAGAAGAGTGGAGCTACTATTTTACTGTGTTAGGTTTCTGGGTTAATTTGAAAAGAATGTGATAATGTTAAATCTTTCCCACCACAGTTTAGATTTTCCTGAATGCTCAGTTCTTCATATATGAAGCTTAATTCCTGTTGATGTTATCGCTCATGCTCATAGCTGGGGATCTCATCTTTTTATTACATGTTCCTCTACATGAGCTCTCCCACTCACCTTTGAACTAAGACTGTGTGTGTGCCCACCTTTCTTACAGAATCCCTCAGGACAGTGCTTCCACTAGTTCTTGAAGATACTGGAGGAGCTTGTGTTTTATTTTGATACTTCCTGTTCAGAGACCTTAGGACCCTGTGAATGTTGTCAGCAGTGGTAGGGTACTGATGCTCCGGGGCTGTCTTACCTGCTCCTGTCTTTGATGGAAATGTTTCTTGTTTCCTGTGAAACCTAGCACTAGGTTTTAAGTTAAAATATGTATTTCTTATCATGATGGGAATGCTCTTCTTTATCAGGTTTTTAAAGATGGTGAAGGAATGTGAGGTTTTAACACATGCTAAGTCATGTCTGTGGTGATTCCAACCATCCAGGGCGGTTGGAGGACAGCCTGGAGCGCAGCTGACAGAGTGTCTTGGAGGAGTATGGAAGGCTGGGTAAGAGTGAGGAGAGAAGGTGGAGGGAGGTTGGAGCCACCATCTGCTGCTGCTGTGGTAAGACTGACAGAAACAGGGGAACAGGAAGGAGCTTTCTCTCTTCCGCATGCCAGGCAGACTTCATTGCTCTAACAGAGACCTGAGAAGAAGCTTACGGGATGGAGGGCTCTTGGTTTAGAGTTCTAGAAGGCTCTGTTCATCAAGGCAGGAAGGTATGGGCAGGAAGTAAAGATGAACAACACCAGGAAGAGGCCTGAATAAGACCTCTTCCTGGTCTTGCCCCTAAGGACACATCTCCAGGGCCCACATCCCTAAACCAGATGTCTCCTTCGTAGCAGCACCTCCCAACAGCCAGATTCCAATTTTGAATCCATCAGTGGCTTGGCCATTGGTTCCCTTGTGATGTGGAAAAGTCCTTGCATACACACTGTGTTTTACCAATCTTCTAGGCACTAGTTATTAAACAAAAGTTGACTGTCTGGGTGGGTGTGTGCACACCATACACACCTGTGGTCAGAAGACAACTCTTGAGCATTGTTCCTCCACCCCACTCCTACCCACCACCCCCACCCCAGCACCCTGTGGGATTCGATCAGATCTGTGTACAAGCCCACCTCGACAGCCCTCCTAGGCACTTCTCAGTCCAGTGACAGTCCAGATTAACCATCATACTTTAATAGAGACTTCCCTTTGCAGGAGCCAGCCATCTGGGTTCTGGTAGACATGCCAGCGTAGAGTATAACAGGGTAGGTTTGGAGAAGAGAGCAAAAGAGCGAGTAGCAGCAGAAAGACTGATGCCTGGTCTTTCACATGCTATTCCCTGGTGCCCAGAATGCTTTTGTGTGGGGTGACTTTACCTGCATCGTAGTCTGTCGGGTAAACTGATGTTTCTTTTTTTTTTTTTTTTTTTTTTGGTTTTTGGTTTTTGGAGACAGGGTTTCTCTGTGTAGCCCTGGCTGTCCTGGAGCTCACTTTGTAGACCAGGCTGGCCTCGAACTCAGAAATTTGCCTGTCTCTACCTCCCAAGTGCTGGGATTAAAACTGTGCGCCACCACTGCCCGGCTTAAACTGATGTTTCTAAATGACAGGGAGTGCTGGAATAAAGTGTGCACATTAGTTATGTTAGTGGGACAGCTGGGTTTCTAGTGACTAGATGGGAAAGATGGCTTTGCAGAGCCCTGTGTGTGTGCTGGGCAGTGCTTCTGAGCCTCATCCTTCTGTAGTGAGTGGGGAGTGAGCTGGTTCCTGCTTTAGCTTGTTGGAAGAATGACTCTGGTTGAGTCTTCGGCACCTATTAGCTGGCCTTTGTCTGTACCCTCAGGGCATCGTGTACAATCATGTGCTTACAGGAGGTAAATTACATAGGTCATGGTGTGGCATCTGTGGCACCGGGGACATCAGTTCTTGGAAAAGGGAAAAATTTTCTTTTCCTTCTGGTGAACATCTTTTAGGGTAGCCACAGTTTCTGTTTGTGCCTAGAACAGTTCTATATCCAAACTGTTGTCCTGTGTCATTATCATGTGACTCTCTTCCGAGAAGTGCCCTGGTTAGTTTGGTGAGTGGCTTTACATAAAACCTACCGCTTTTCCCGTACACTGTCTATTTTAGACCTTTAAAGCTAAACTTCCCTCAAGGTCATGCAAGAGAGGCAGGACCTCTGTGGAACCAACCGAGGGCCCTTACTTTGTGCTCACCGAGATTGTCTCCAGTGTTCAGTGCTTGCTGCTTAATAGAGGAACAGTTCTCTGCACTAGGGATTGTAACGCAGTGGAGGGTTCTTGCCTTACATGTGAGTCCCTGCCTTCCTTCCGGTGGGAGGAACAAATCTTTCAAATGAGTGAGCCTATCAGGCTTTCCAAGTCACAGGTCTTGAGTGCAAGTGGGAATGCCTGCTTGTGGGTCCCCTTGCTTGGGCTCCACACTGGCACTGGCCCTGTGCCTTCTAAGTGTGGCAGGGCATGGCCTTCTTACATTTGGCTTGCTTTGCTCTCTTGGGGTTGTTCATAGTTTTTTCTCAAACCCCTGGTTTGGAAAAATCTGTGGGCAATGAGTTTTAAGGACTTTTTTTGTTTGTTTGTTTGTTTGTTTGAGACAGAGTTTCTCTGTATAGCCCTGGCTGTCCTGGAACTCACTTTGTAGACCAGGCTGGCCTCGAACTCAGAAATCCACCTGCCTCTGCCTCCCAAGTGCTGGGATTAAAAGCTCACGCCACCACTGCCCAGCTAGTTTTAAGGATTTTTACACCAGCCCAAGCACTCTGGTTTTCATCCTTTTGGGAGGCTTGTCACACATTTTCTGGGACAGTTGTGTGTCCCTGCAATTAAGTTTGCTGGTGAAATGAGCAGGAACAGTTTTTAATGGCTTTGTGGTTCCCAAGACCCAGGAGTCAGGAAAGGTTATTTCTTTAGTCACCAATGGCCTTGAGCTGGCCTCAGCAAGCCTAGGGGAAGCCCAGTTTTCCTGCTTCCCGAACTTGTGGTTAGAAGCTCACTGCTGCTGGGAATTGCTGGGGATTGTTGCTCACCTTCTCTGTGTTCAAGGGAAGTTGTCTCCATTTATAGAGGATGTGAGACCAGGGGGTTTCTATGAGTAGCTCATGTGTCTTGGTCATGAGGAGCCAGGAAACCCAGCCTGGTGCCATTTCAAGTTCAGAGCCTAGATTTCCACTGTCAGACTTTAGTTTTCCTCAAACAGTTGTGACTCTGTGTGTGTGTGTGTGTGTGTGTGTGTGTGT
>JADRCD010229584.1:0-17899 GCA_019843815.1 Montemys delectorum | reverse complement strand
CAGACTTGGGGGGCTTGGCTTCTGGTTCTAAAGTGTATATATGCAAATACCAAGGATCCAGGGACTGACAAGAAGCTTTATGGAGAAGAGCATAATTGAGGAAGAACTGATACTACCCAATGTCAAGACTTTTATAAAGTTTAAAAGAATCAAAGCCCTATAAAACTTAGCATGAAGAAATAAAATAGATAAATAAAACAACATTGAGTCGAAAGGAAGCAGACCACACACAGATTCCCTCTGTGTGTCTGTGTCTCTGTCTCTGTCTCTCTCTCTCTGTCTCTCTCTCTCTCTCTCTCTCTCCCCCCCCCCACTGTTTGTGTGTGTGTGTGTGTGTGTGTACCAATATACTCAATACTGAAATGATAATTATTCCCACAAATGGTGCTGAAACAGCTAGATACTCAAAACCAAAAAGTTACGCCTCATCCTTTTTCTCTACCATATACAATTCAAACTCAAAGTGGGTTATAATCCTGAACATGAGCTAAAATTCAAAAACATTGTCTGTTCATCCTGTTATAACAACCACTCTAGACTGTGCAATTTATAAAAAAAAACAGGAATTTGTTTTTCATATCTCTGGAAGGATGGAAAGTCCATGCTTGAAGACTCTAGCAGATTGGGTATCTGGTGAGGGCCAGCTTCCTGTGCAGTGTGACCTCACATGACCGGAGGAACTAGCTAGTTCTTTGCAGCCCTGATCCCATGAGAACAGACCCCTTGTAATGACCTCACTTTGGAATACCATCCCTGTAGAGATTAGGATCTCAGAGTAAAAATTTAGGGAGACACAAACATTCATACCATAACAAATATCTAGAGAAAACAGGCAGGAGACTAGGAGACTAATCTTTGTAAATTTAGTGAAGACTTATAAAGCATGATATGCAAAAGAGTATGAAGTATGAATGAAAGATCAATAAATTATCTTCATCAAAATGAAGATGTTTGCCATTCAAAGGCACTGTTAGAAAAACAAAACAGTAAGCAAAGAGACTAGGGAGAAGAAAATTACAAAGAGCGTGAGCTGTTAGGCTCTATCATCTGTCTATCTATCTATCTATCTATCTATCTACCTACCTACCTACCTACCTACCTACCTTAATCTTATTAAAGTATTTATCATCTAATTTATATGCTGTAAAGGTTCTTGGATTTCCCGGATAAACGTTCTTTTTTGGGTAGCTGGACAGATAGGTGGGTGGGTGGATGGATGAATGGATGGATGGATAGATGGATGGATGGATAGATAGATAGATAGATAGATAGATAGATAGATAGATAGATAGATATTGTGATCATCATGGAAAAAAATTAAAACCCCAAAGAGATAACATTTCACATCCACTAGAATTGCTAAAATTAAAAAGACTGACAAAAACTAGGGTGGCAAGGATATAGAGCTAGAACTCACTTAGAGTTGTACTTCTGTTTGGAGTAAAAGAAAATAAAAAAGCTTGAGGCTCCTACACAGAGTTAAATGTATGACTGCCATGTAGTTGTTCTCCTAGGAACTTAATCAGGAGAAGTGATAGCATATGTCCTCATAGAAATAAAAACTTTAGATGAGTGTTCATCACAGGCTTATTTACTTATTTGTTTATTTATTTGTTCTGTTTTTTGAGACAGAGTTTCTCTGTATAGCCGTGGCTATCCTGGAACTCACTCTAGACCAGGCTGTCCTTAAAGTAACAGATCTGCTTGCCTCTACCTCCCAAGTGCTGGGCCACCGTGTCAGACCCCATCACAGGGTTATTTATAATAGCCAAAAGATAGAAGCCACCCAAATAACCAGCAACAGGAAGTGGCTAAACATATTATAGAATAACGAAACAATGGAATATGCCACTCTGTAAAACTGAATGATTTATTGGTGCAGCCAAGTAGAGGAATCTCAAAATGCTGACTGAAAGAAACTAGACCAAAAAAAAAAAAAAAAAAAAGTTGCATGATTCCATTTGTATAAAATTCTAGAGAATGCCAAACTAGACCGTGATGACAGAAAGCAGAGCCTTGGTTGCTCGGGGATGGGGGAGAGTGAAGTTGTGGGAGGGACTGATGACAAAAGAGCAAGAGGAGAATTGGGGATGCTGAGTGTGTTCATTATCCTGATTGTGGGTTCCTGGATGTAAACATATGTCAAAACTCATTAAAATTTTATGTTTTGAAAATATACAGTTTACATCAGTTGTTCCTCAATGCTGTACAAAAAAAGGAAAAAAGTGAATGTCTAAGTGATCACTTCTATTTGCATAATGACAAAATTCAAAGAAATATTTCCAGTGAGGTCAGTGTCCTGTGGCCAGAGGCCATGAATTAAAGCAGTTAGAGAAAACAGTGCAGTCAGACCTGTGGTTCTTTGTTACTGGGACTCTCATAGCTCCAGGTAACTCCTGTTCTCAGCTGATGTTTGCATTTGTTTGGGGAAATTGTTCTTAAGGAATATTTCTGGTTTTGTTCTCTATGGAGAGTGAATTGCGGCACTTTACAAAATTAAATTTTGATTCAGTTTTCATTTACTTGACATAGACCCTAGTACTGCCCTCTTGAGCCCATGCTCCACAGATGGTGGGCAAGGTGTTAGGTTCTATGCTGTGCTATAGGAACCCAAGCCCAGCCCTCACAGGACTGAGACCTCTTCAAGGGCTCTCACTTGGTGAACAGGTAAGCTTGGCAAGCCATGAGCCACTGATCTTCAGTTGTATGTAAAATGAGAATAGTAGCTAAACATGGTGGTGCACACTTTTAATCCCACTGCTAGGAAGACACAGGCTGGTAGATCTCTGTAAGTTCAAGGCCAGCCTGCTTGCATAGCAGAATTCTAAGCTAGCAAGAACTGCATAATGAGACTGATTGGGAGAGGGGATGGGAGAACATATGAATTACTTTCTCTGCCTTCAAGAACTGACATGAGTCACATGGCTACTCCATAAAAGCTATAACGTGGCCTGCAAATACAGAAGTTGTTTCTATCTTCATCCTCAGGATGAACTCAGAATCTGCTCATCCATTGTTCGAGAAAAGCCAAAGATGTGTAATCTTTGTCATTTACAAGAAGAAAATAAAGCTGTGTTGTGATGTAACTTCTGTGTGGAAACAGATGACATCACTAAAACCAAGACACTCCGCCCTGCTCCTTCAGAAGCAGTTTCCTCCTCTTGCCTCTTTTCTTCCGTCCTTTGCTTCCTCATTTTGCTTCATTCATTTCATCAACAGATATTGCTAAGCGCATGCCAGGTGTCAGGGCCTTTAAGGCAGAGAAATAAAAGGAGGAAGACAGATGAGTCACTGCCACTGAGAAGCTGACATCCTGGTGGGGTGTGGCGCAGTGTCACAGGTGCTCCAAGAGGATCTTGCAGAGGGGTACTGCAACACCTGTGAGGACCTGTGACACAGATTTGAGGCATCAGAGAAAAGAGAGCTGGAAGAGACTTAAGGGCTAGCCTCAGGAAGAACTATGGTGAGCATTCCTGTGAGAGAGTCACTAGGGACAGATGCTGCTAGAGCCCTCGAGCTTAGGAGAGAGCAACCAGAAGCCATGTGGAGTTTAAGCAAAATGCTTAGCTTTCACGTACCAAGTGGTGAACTTGCATCTTACAGAGGTCCTTAGAAAAAGTTCATAGTGGTCCTCTGTTAAGATGACTGTTGACCTATCTCTAAGTTTTCCAAGACTTTCTTGGATAGAACTTAGTTTATGTTGACCCAATTGACTTGTTTACATTCGTTTTTGACCAAGAATATTGAAACCTTTCCAAATGAATAGAACTGTTACTGTCCTGGTCAGTGAAACTAATTCCCAGTGTTCCCCTCACAATAAGTTGCTTTAAAGGAGTTCCTATACATGAGAGAAACTGAGCTCTAACTAAAAGGACTAGCACAGCTCAGAACAGAGGAATTCAAAGGCAGTAGTCTGTTTTTCTTCTTCCTGTTGTTTTGCTCTGTAGACAGGGTCTCACTGTGTTGTCTAGACTGGCCCTGGGTCTGTGGGCTCAAGCGAGGTCTGCACCACTGAGCTTTACCTCAGCCTCTTGATTTTGTTTCAACGTAGGATAATCCAATTCTGTTTCCCTTTCTCAATTGCTATGTTGGCATTTAAAAGTAAATAAATAAAAACTTTGGAAAAGGCGTGTTAACTTTTCTAGGCCACAGGAATACTGTTAAGAATGTGTCTGTGGTTTCTGCTTGTGTTGGCTTTTCCATTGTCTTTCTGTTCTACAGCTTTCTGTTTCTTCGGACAGGATCCATTACTATACTTTGCATATTCCTTGGTCTCATATAAATACTAATAACAGAAAATCTTTACAGAATTTTCCTAGTAACCAGAATAGCTTGTTGTTTGTATCTCTATTCACATTTCAGGGTTTTGTTTTGTTTTTTTTTTAAGTCCTATAACCTGAGAATTCTAAGGAGTCAAGGGTATAAATGTCTGGAACAAACTCATACTTTAGCAGCTAAGAGTAATTTTCATCCTTGGGTACTGGGGAGGGGAGGAGAGTGGGTGTTGTCCATCAAGAAGGCCAGATTCGTTGGACACACCAGAATCTGTTAAATAAAATATCAGTATCTAATCTGATATGTATGCAAGTATGTAGGTACTGTGTATAAATATTACAGTTCAGATATATACAGCCAATTTCTGTTAAAACAAAACAAAACAGAACAAACAAAACAAACTGTCAGTGTTTATAGTCTCAACCCATTTGACACAAACCATCAGTCAAATTCCAGAAGAATATAGCACAATTTTTTTTTAAAAAAATAATGAAAATTCAAGTGTGCCTAATAACCAGAGCAGCCTTGAGCAAGTCAGATGCACTCATGAGATACTCATTAGTTCAAAGAAGCAGAAAAAAAAGTATCCCATGCAGTATTGCAAAGACATTTGATCCTGTAGTTAGTGCCTAGCAGGCTAGGTGCTGTTATGTTGTGAGCTGCCCCGTTTCACTAGACAACACCACTTTCTACCATGTAAACATTGTTGGCCTCCCACAGCAGTGTATGAGTCCAAAATTCAGCACTTCTTCTCAAAATCGGTTTAATGTATTTCTTTTAGGACATATTAAATTGTTCATATGGAACAAGGGACTCTGGTTAAAGTACCCACTCTACCATCAGCATGACCTATCTGTGAACTTGTTGTTGGCTCTTTTGTAATCTCTTAGTTTCTGAATCAGTAAGTAAGCTTACCATGGAAATTAAATGCCATGAGGGCAGGAGACTGTGCTTTGTACTTCTGAGAACCAGCATCATGTATGAAGGGAAGGCATTGTTAGGGTCACACTGACACTTGGTTCAAAGCATAGCTTCAGTGATTGTAAGTCCTGGACCCACACAGCCTATGAGATGTAACACACTTAGTTCATAGAAATAAGGCTAGTATATGAGAAGTTACAAAACAGAGGACTTGGTGCACTGAAAATGCTCTGAAATACTAGTTTCTCTCTTTAAAGTACCCAAAAACCACCTCTAAGATAGGCATGACACAGTGGGCCTCAGTGTTCCCCCTCTACAGTTAACTCAAAGTTGTATGCCTATAATCCTAGGTGGGAGCAGAAGTCAGGGTAAAGGTGTTCAAGTAGATAGATCACTGAGGAACTTCTGAACTATATTCTATATTCTAACTTGGTTTCTCCCATAATTTAAGATTAAACAACTTTCATACCAAACACATTAGAAATAAGATAAAAGTTAAAATGGAAAACAAAATGATATCATCTCAGAAGTCATAATAAACAGAGATCCAAAGAGTAGGCTGTCAGTAGAGGTGGCTTTCATGAATCTGGACCAAATGGCCTTCAACTAATGATAGCTTTGGATATAGGAGACTGGGGCTACTACACGATTTGATCCAAAGCCGGGGCTGCAACAAGAGATTTCCGTATGCAGTTGTGACTGTTGCAACTCTTTCCAGAAGGACAGCTTAGAAAGCAGTCTGTACTACAAAAGGGGATGTCAGGAAACATGCTTACCATGATGGTGTTGGGTAGGAAACAAAGGTTGGACTTTTGGTTTTGTTTTTTTGTTTGTTTGTGTGGTTTGGTTGTTGATTGTTTTTTAAGAATTCAGAGCCACAGGCAGCTCTCAAGCAAGCCTGAATTTATTCTCTTTTAGAGTGGTCTGAAAACCTTCAGCCAAAGGATTTTCTTTAACATTGCTTTGGGTTATTAGTAGAGATGCCTTTCAGCTCCATATGCAGATACCTCCCACTTCCTCCCATTCCTGCCTTTGGCCCCAGTGACTAGTAACAGAGAAGCCTGAGGCATGTAGTCTCTGAACTTCAAATGTTGTTATATAAATATCTGATATATAGGATATCTGATATGCAAGCCCTATGAAAGGGTCATTCCACTTCCAAAGGTTCTCAGCCCATAGGTTGAGAACCTCTGGTATAGACAGAATATAGGGATTAATTGCAGTGATTTAGGACAGATGGACAGGAGCATTTGACCAAGACAGCACAACCACCAACACACGCAGAAGAAAAGACAGACAGTTGTCATTTGGGGTCCTCAAGGGGCCCCTCTCGCATCTTGCTTAACGTGTAATTATTAAAATGTAAGACTTACGTTTGTTAACTTGCATTTGTGTTCCTGTTACCATGGTTCTTTCCAAGCATCCTTGAAGTGTTTTGTTTATGCACGCCTTGGATCTGTTCTAATAATGCAGTGCTAATCCCATTGCTGGGTCAGCATTAAGGGCAAACAATTGATTTTAGAAGCACTGTGCCAGTTAGTGAAAGCCCAGAAGCAAGGTGCCATGTGCTGCATTGCACGAGCTGACTTCTTGGCTGCCACAGCCTTCACTCTCTCATTGTGTGCTTGGAGCGAGTTGCCTGTTTTATGTGCATATTCTTGGCTAGGCTGTCACAGGTAAATGCTACCAGCTCTTCCTGTTCTCAGCCTGTATTTGCTGTTCGGGCAGCTGTGGGTTTTTCTGGCAGATGCTAGTCCTTGTTTCTAAACTTTTAAAATGTGCAAGCGAATTTGTTCATGACTGCACACCCATAGAATTATGCTTGGTGGATAATAAATCCTTGAAAATGGTTTTGAATACGTGCATGTTTTGTGTAGAGCAGCAGTTCTTAACCCGTGCATCAGGACCCCATGGGAGTCAAACGACCTTTCACAGAGGTCACATAAGACCATTGGAAAACACAGATATTTACATTACAGTTCGTAACAGTAGCAAAATTCTAGTTATGAAGTAGCAACAAAAATAGTTTTGTGGTTAGAGATCACCACATGAGCAGTGGTATTAAAGGGTCACAGGGTTGGGAAGGTGAGAGCCACTAGTCATGGAGAGCAGTGAGAGCCCAGGAGGTACAACTCTTACTGAGTCGGAGACTGGCTATAAGGTTGGTCAGTCGTTTGTCTCGAGCTGAAGTTGAAGGTGGTATGCTGGCCCACTCACTGTCAAGAAAGATGAGGAATTAAAAACAGGCCCATTAGCTGGGCCAGGGGCCACAGGTTGGATTCTGGAAAGTCAGTGAGCAACTTCTGAAAGGTTGAAGAACCTGTACACTGCTCTGTTTCCAGCCATAATTGGGAAAACACTGTTTGCAGATGTGCAACAAAATACCTGGATCATAAGACCTGTTCCTTATCTAGGACTGACACAGGAACAGAGCCCGGGCAGACCTGGCTAATTCCTAACACCCTGTAATTTTGTAAAGTAAATATTAGGAGTGCTGCTCATATGCTGCCTGTGCTTAAGTGAACTGTTAACTACAGTTAGCATGTGCGTCTTTGTAACCAGATGTGTAAAACGCACCTTTTAGGAAAAAGTCAGGCACATTTTCATTCTTATTTTCCTTGACACTGCCTTTCCAGATGGTCTTTCCACATCTAGTTGTCTCTAGCTCTAGATGATGATAATAATAATAATAATAATAATAATAATAATAATAATAATAATAGATTAAAAGGGCTAATGGTTAAAGAAGTGGGTGAAATATAATATCATGTCAATGCTAGCCCTTTCTGCGCCCCTTTTAATAAAAGCAGTCAATCATTTCAGCAGAAAGGGAGGGCCAGGAGCTGTTCACTGTACCCTCCCCATGAATGTCAATGAAGCAGAAGAGTAAAGTGTATGTTAAGAGGCAGCCTAGGAGTTGACTGGAACAATTAATCAGCCTTGTCATCTACAAATAATAGTTTAAATAACTTCCTCTTCTTGTTGACTTGACTGAAACAGCCAATCAGATTCAAACAGTCGATAGCATCATCAGTGTTTCCAAAAATAGACTTGCTTCAATGTTTGTCTTTTGTTATCTAGAACTCTAGGCTGTTTACAAGATTACTGGGCTTTGGTGGGGTGTTTTGTTTTGTTTTGTTTTGTTTTGTCTTCTTTTGTTCTTTTACTAGTCACAGAGTGAGTGGGGACAGAATGCAGTAATAACAAAGTACCCGTGTCCTTTGTTCCATTAAAAAGACAATATGATATTATTTCATTATTTTATATTACAGTGCCTTTTAAAAAAGGATTTAATAGTAATCAAAGAAACTCTAATATGTAGCATGTTAGTGAAAATAAATGACTTGTTATATTTGGAAGATGAATAATTTCATACTCCTTGACTCTAGTTATGATGGTTTGTATGCAAATGAACATATCATCGTGTGTCTGAGCCTTGCACACATTTTCTTATGTATTGCCATCCAGCGACATGGCAAGCAGGATGCCATTTGGGAGGATGGAGGGCTGGCTCATGTGTGTCTTGGTGCAGGAAGCTTTTGTTTATGGGTTTAGTTATTAAGGAGAAACCACTGACTTTTGTTTAACAGCTCTTCTGTTGTGTTTGGGCAGCAGAGGGGATTCATACAAAAGGAAGGAAAACAATCAAAAAGAAATTTGGCCAAATTTGTAATATTTGACTCAATTGGGAACTTCATCTCCATTTTGTAACCTCAGCTAAACCAACACAGCTTCTCTCTAGAGATTTCTTAAGTCTTGAGTGAGACTCACAGAGGCAATGGCAGAAAACCACAGTACATCAGCAGAGACAGGCTGCAAAATGAAGATGAAGTGTCTGGCAAGGCAAGATTTAGAGAGGCCAGGCCACAGGCTGGAGATGCAGCCTGCATGGGGAAAGATTACAAGTCCTGGCAGCAGGTGTGGGCTTCCTCCAGTTGCAGAGTCACGTGGGGTGAGCTGATGGCTTGGCCTTCCTGGGACGTCCTTTGCCAGATGAAGTTAGAAGCTTTTAGAACTGGGGGGAGGTGGGGGAGGTTGGTGGTCTCTGAAGAGCCATAGCTGATTTCCTTCTCACCTCCACTCTGATGAACTGGAAAAGCTCTTCTTAGAGACTGAGCATCGGTCCTAGAGAAGATGAGAAAGCGTGAGTAACTACTTTTCTGAGGAATGAAATTTGTGACCAAGCATACCTAGTGTCCTAATCATGCATGATTTTACCCAGCCTCTATCAGTAGCCTCAGCTTTGAGCCATGGTCTCTTCCTCCCTGCCTCCTCCTTTTCTTGCTCCCTCTCCCCTACCTAGTCCATCCTAGTTCCCTATGTTCACAGTGCAACTTACTCTCAGAGGTCCCAATCAAGGACCACCTACATTCTTAAAATGTTGAGTGAGAAGTTTCCCCAAAAAACAAAAATTTACTTTACTTCCAGCATCTAGTGGCTTCAAAGAACACTGAATAAATTGCATTTTCTAAGACTCAGTACTATTGCTTTGGTTTATATGACTTATTTGGAGTTTTTGTTAATACAGTATATGCAGCTAGGGAGCAAATGAGATTAATTAACCTGTCAGTAATGTGTCTTAAAATGAGAAAAAGTTTAAAAAAAAAAAGCCTATGACTATAGAAAATCAGAATTCTCATAATTTTGGGGGGGGGGAACTTAGTCCATTCACCTACCCCATTCCCCCAAAAAAGAATAGAAAAAAATGAGAAAGAAAGAAAAACAAAGATCACCAGAACCACATACCAACTACATGCCTGGGGTACTTTAGTCCCTGAAAGGACTCCCCCCAGCTGCTTAGGACAAAGCATCCACATGGATCTTGTCCCTGAACATCACCTGCGCCCTGAAACACCCCCGCAGAGAGAGCAGTCTCCACTGATGAATCATTTGGGAGTCATCTCGTGTTATGCGTTAAAATAATCATGTGCTAAAATCATATCCAGTGACTCAAGTTATGGGCTGGCCTTTGACCTTTGTTGTGAATGAATTTAATGTGACTTCCTATATGTCTCTACAGACATATTCTACTGGGGCTGCCTTACATTTTAGGAGCTGTGTTTTGCATTCCAAAGCATATATCATGTTGGATGTGACAGTACACACTTATAATGCCAGCCCTCAGCTGGAGGTGGAAATACCGTGAGTTCAGCCTATAGTGTATAGTGAGGCCCTGCCCAAGCCCCATGAGCAAACAAAATGGAAACTTACCAGTGAACTGATTCTATAAGAAAAGGACTCCCTCCTGCCACTGCTGAGGTTTCTTGTTTCTTTTTGGTTTTGTTTTAATTTGTATATGTGTGAAGACAGCTGCCTGCCCCCATAAATGTGTGGAGGTGAGAGGGCAGCCTCAGGTGGTGTACTCGCCTTTCATCTTGTCTGCGACGACTACGACTGCGTCTCTTACGCCTTCCCACTGCTAGGATCACAGACATGCACAACTGCAGCTACTTCATGCAGCTGGTGCTCTACCCACTGAGCCTTCTCCCAAGCCAAGAGAGCTTTGGTCTTCTCTTCCCTAGCAGTTAAAAAATCAGTTCAGGTCACTATCATCCCATGGCCTGTTTTATTCTATTTATCTATATACATCAATCGGGAGAGGTTTTTTTTATTTTTTTAGTAATGTAATGGATACATATGAATTAATTCCTGCAAATTATTTCTACATTTTGTGTGAATGTGGGCTATGGGTCAACTCTGTGATTCTGGTTACTTGGTAATATATTAGCTTCCCTGCTATCTGCCCCTTCCTTGCCTACCATTTTTCTTCTTATGTCTTCCATCTCCATTCCATTCCAGGTCCCAGTAATAGCATCTTGGGTTATTCATTATCTGCCCTTAGTAAAGAGTTGCTCCAGCTGTGCTTTTTCTCCTGTGGTAGGTAAGGTCCCCATCCATCGTACTCGTACGTCCACTTGGCTCTATACTGTAAGAGTTTCTTTTCACAGTGAGGTTGTTGAACCTGACATGAGGTTGCATAGCTGCGGCCTGCTGTTTTTTCCCTTTCATTCCTATGGCACTATGCAGCCAAGTGTCTCAGCTCGTTTGGTGAGCATACTGTAGCACTGCCCTTCCAGAAAGGGCATGCCAGTGTAGAGGCCCTGCTTGAGGGTGCTCATCTCTCCACATCTTTGTCAGCACTCTGTGTGAGTGCAGTTTGGTCCATCTTTATGATTTCCAATTGATTCATATTTCCCTGGTTATTGGCAGAGTGTTCATCATTTGATTTTACCTGATTAAGCCTCTCTTTTTGAAAATTATTTGGTCCTGTCTTCTCAGTTTTACATTCATCTCTTGGCCTGATCCCAGGAACATCTTATATCTGCTGTACTGCTTCCTGTTTGAATCTTTGCTGTGGGTTTCTTCCCTTTAAGTGACCTATGTGTCATTCTGTGTGTCCTATCCATCTGTAAGTAGAAGTCATTATTATTTTACTTAATTGTTTTAGCTTCCTGGAAAAAAATACAATTTTGGATTTTCCGTAAGCTAGGAGCTGACAGTAGAAGTTATAAACATAGAACCCTTAGGCCAAGACCTGAGCAGTTCGCAGTCTGATCTCTGAACCAGGAAGAAGGCAAATGCGTTCCTTGAGAACTTCTAGGGGAAGCTTCATGATGGGGCTCTGTGGTCTGTACAGGGTTCTTGACATTCATGGAGACTTTGCTGACTCTCCAGACTACCTTTTTCAAAAAATCATACTTAGAACAGGATCATTCCAAATGCTCTAACAAGTACAGATCAACCAGTATTTGAATCTTTACTCATCCTTATTTTGTGGGGACTGGAGAGCAATACTGGGCCTTGAACATAGAACCTTACATATATGAGACATTGACCTATGTCCCCAGTGCTTTTATTTTATTTTGGTTTTATTTGTTTGTTTAGTTTCTTGGGTATTTTTTTTTTGCCTGTTTATATTTTAGACATAGTCTCATGGGCTGGCCTTGAACTTATGATTCTCCTGTCTCAGCCTCCTGAGTAGCTGGGAATTAGTGGTATACATCACCATGCCTATAGTTTTAAAAGGTGAACATCTTGTTAGTATAACAATAGTAGTGACTCTGTATTTTTGTTACTGTAGCAAACCTTTACTAAACTCAGGTGTGTTGCTCTAAGAGTTGTATATTCGCTGTCTTATGCACTTGTGTTCCAGCTTTGTGAGGCAGTCGTGACAGTCGTGCTTTGGGGTTCCAAACACTGTCTATTCCTCGTCCTCAGAATACAGCAGTGTCTTGTAACCCTTGGAGTTGCCTGGGTCACATATGTAGCTGGTTAATGAAGAGTAGAGTCAGCTGCTGCTTCCAAGTTGTTTCTTCTTTTCTTTTCTTTGGTGACACTAGATCAATTGCTCTGCCATTGAAGACATCCTCCAGGACAGTCATTTCTGCACCCTGAGCTTTTGCTGTACTAGGACACCAGTGTGAGGAGGTAGAGGGATTTATCATCTCAGCATCACCTAATCTAGCCTGAGAAGGTCTATGGTTACCCTAATTTACAGATGAAGAAGGGACAGAGATTAACTTGGTTCCCCTAATGAAAGCCTACCATCTTAAATTCAACGTAGGGAAAATGTATTCTTAAATTTAATATGAGTTATGTCCCATGCCCTTTATAAACTATGGATTGAAGTTAAGTAGCATGGCAGTGAAGAATTATTATCTGGTATGCATAGTACCTGCTCTTTCCACAGCCACTCTTGCTTGGGATCCATATGTGAACCATGCAAACATCTGAGTCGAGTTATTGATAAAGTTGCCAGTTATAGCTGAGGAGGTACATCCTACCCTCAGGAAATTGGGATGCCACCCTGTGAGAATCAGCAGGAAGTAAAAAGCCAGGAGACTCTTAGCAGGGAGATTATACCTTCAGGGATGTGGGCTAACACTTTCACAGAGAGACTAATCAGTTTCAGGCTATGAGAACCGTTGGTAATGGAGGGTAGCCATATCATTTCTTCTGACTTCTTGAAGTCAGTGATGACAGTGAGTGTGACCCTGACTGGTGTGCTGAGCACTGCTAAAGCCCATCAGTATTCCGCCTGCTCACTCTGCTTCCTGCCTAGCCATGTGCCCTTTGGAATATCTTTCAGTCTAGATGAAGGGGCATTTTTGGACATCTTGCTTTCAGAGGTGACATTAGTTTCTAATGCACACACGAGGCAATGCTGTTCTTTTAAATTCCACTCTTACCTAACTCAAACCCTGTGTAAGACTACCATTGTTCTTTATTCTTAACACTGCTGTTTGACTCCGCTCTTGCAACACTCCTTGACACTATGTACAGCTGTTACCACAACCACCCCCACTACTACAACCACTAGGACTGAGAGGGAAAGAACAGCAGCTGACGTTCCTTGAGTGCATGGGGTGCCAAGCCCTGGCTTCAGTGACTTACACGTGGATCTTGTTTCAGCTCCACGTTGTTCCTGGGAAGTGGGTTCTGTGACTTCTTACTGAGTGGCAGAACAGAGACTGAAGCACCTTTCAGACTCTAGATCTGAGGACTTGACATCAGATCTTTTCCATGAGCACTTACTGATGAGATGGCACAGAAAACAAAACTGACTCACTATTAAAGGTCCGGTAAAACATGACCAACAGAAATGCTTAGATCAGTGTGCTTGAACAAGGACTCCCTTTAGTGTCACACCATGCTGTCATAGCTACTCAGTAAGTTTGGTACACGAAGATCCTCAAAAAGAAAACTAAAGTACGAGGATGTGTATAAAAGATGGAGATTTTTGTGAAAATTCTAGTTATCTCCAAGGGATTTTAAGTTTGGTGGCATAGGCTGTGAACCAGGTCAAACTGCATTGTCCTTTCTTTAGCACGGATGCCTTGCCTACTGCTAACGACTGGTAATATCTCTGACTCAGGATGCTGGTTGCTGCTGTGTTTGGTTTTGTTATGTTTTCTCTCTTCACAAATGGAAGGAAGGAAGGAAATGTGTTTTCTCTGAATATATCCTCATTTCATGTAGAGCCTAAGAGAAGAGGGAGTGTGTGTAGGCATAGCCACATGGGATTTGATAAACCTGCTCAGATGGGCAGGGGCCCAAGGTTGCCCAGTGGAGCCAGCGTTGAGTAGCAACTTGTAACCCAGCATACACAGCCACTACCTTCCTAATGACCTGATTGCAGACTGCACGCCTCTTTCTCCTGGTGAACTCTTGGTGCCTTTCTTCAGAGCACCCTAAGGCCGTGCAGGTGCTTCTGGCTCTAGCTCTGCCTTTACAGGTGAGTCTCAGCCTTTCATCTCATCCTGGCTCCAGTAGCCCAGGGTGTACAGAGTAGCCAAATCAGGTCCCAGGGGCCTTTAAAAATACTGTGTTTTGATATACTTGGCCAGCTCAGTTGTCCACAACTGTCTACTCCTGCAATTCAGAGATCCATTAGTGGCTAAAGTCTGGTATGGTGGGTGTTTGTCTCCATAGCAGGAAGTCAACAGTCAGTGTTGCTCCCAGTCTCCTGATCATTCCTTCCAGTTGGGGTGGGGCCTGGTGGTGATTGCCATGTTTACCTCTGAGGTAATGTTGTTTTCTGTAGTTGCAGTGTCGGGTGGAGAAAGGCCTAGTAATCTGCTAGGGTTGCTGGCCTGCAAGCTAGAGGTTGGGAGCCCTGCCAGTAACAGAGACTTTGGACTTCAGCATAATGTTTAGCAGGTGCAGCCTGGGGACAAAGAGCCTGGGGATTGCAGTAATTTTCAAGTTTCTAGTCGCTAAGTTAGAAGCACTGAGGGGAGAGACGGGCAGGCTAGCAGACATGAGGCAAGTGCCGGCCGGGTCTGTACTGCTGTCATGTCATCCCATGTGTCCTCACTACTTGATCAGTCACATAGCACTCCTGACTTCCCATAGCTCTCCTGAACACACTTTCATAGGCATTTAACACTGGGAAGCAGAGATTAAAGTCCAACCTTGGGGGCTGAAATCATTTTACCTGCAGTGGAGATTATAAGAGGGAGTCTGTTTCCCTATGATAAAATTACTTAGTAAAATAATCTCAAACTATACAGCCATGCGTGCATGTGTGTGTGTGTGTGTGTGTGTGTGTGTGTGTGTGTGTGTGTAGGTGTGTAGACAGACAGTGCTTAGATTACAGAGGTCTTAAAGCAGAGGCCACAAACACCTGGGGTAATCAGACCCTCACTGTAGTGTCTAAAAGATGGACTCCAAAAATGTGGTAACCCCTGGGCTCACAGGCACTGCGGCTTTCTGTAAGCCCATCCAGCTCGTCAGTGCTTAACTTGTTGAACAAGAAGAGCAGGCAAGGCTTCCCAGGCAGGGGTGACCTCCCCATCTTCTACTAATTAGATATATAGTATCTATTAGGTGCCAGAATAGAGTCCAGTCCTATAGTGAACTGCAAAGAGAACATGTATCTATCCTTGAGCTATTCATAGTCTAGGGAGAGAGAATACTATAATGTAATAAATGGCAGCAGTTGGAAGTGCTGCTTGACCTAGGAGCCCAGCACACTCAAGGACCAGTAAGAACACTGATAACTTTCTGGTGTGCTGGGGGTGGTTGTGCCCACCAAGATATGACTGTGACTGAGCTGGGCAGTTAAAAAGGACCTTAGAAATTACCTTTCTGTTGCTATGTTATAGTAATATTCATTGTCAAACTAGTGATGATCTTTACTATAACTTTTTTTTTAATTTGTTTATTTTTATTCTTTAATCCTTTTTTACAGTCCAGACTTCATCCCCCTCCCGGTCTGCCCTGCCCCGACCACTCCCCATTCCATACCCCTCCTCAACCCCTGGCTCCGTGAGGATGTCCCCAGCCCCACCCACCCCCACCTCACCAGGCCTCCCCACTCCCTCCAGCCTCAAGTCTCTTGAGGGCTAGGCATATCTTCTTTCACTGAGTCCAGATCCAGCAGTCCTCTGCTGTATGTGTGCTGGGCCCTCATATCAGCTGGTGTATGCTGCCTGGTTGGTGGCTCAGTGTCTGAGAGATCTCGGAGGTCCAGGTCAGTTGAGACTGCTGGTCTTCCCATGAGGCCACTTCCTCAGCTTCTTCCAGCTTTTCCCCAATTCAATCACAGGGATCCCCAGCTTCTGTCCACTAGTTGGGTGCTAGTATCTGCATCTGACTCTTTCAGCTGCTTGTTGGTCTTTCAGAGGGTGGCCATGCTAGGCTCCTGTCTGCAAGCACACCACAGCATCGGTAATAGTGTCAGGGCCCAGGGCCTCCACTTGAGCTGGATCCCAATTTGGGCCTGTCACTCTACCTCCTTTCTCTCATGCTCTTCTCCATTTTTGTCCTGCAGTTCCTTCAGACAGGAATAATTCTAGGTCAGAGCTTTTGCTTTAAAAAAAAAACAAAAAAAAAAAACAAAAAAAACATTAATTTGTTTTTTGAAAGTTTGTATGTGTTTTGATTACATTCTTCCCAACCCCTTCCCAACTCTTCCCAGAACCACACCTTTCCCCACCCACCCAGAAATCTATGTCCTTTTTATTATTTTTCCTTGTAAAACACTTCAAGACTAACATGTGCTGCCGAGAATGGTCTACTACTCTAATGGTTGATTGAATCAGGATCTATACTCCTAAAGAAAACTCTCCCCCCCCCTCTCTCTCCCTCTCCCTCCCTCCCCCCCCCCTACTATCCCCCCCCCCCCCCTCCCCCCCCCCCTCCCTCCTCCCTACTCCCCCTCCCCCCTCCTTCTTACCTCCCCTCTGTGACTAACAGTTAGGAATGGCTTCTCAGCCAGGAGTGGAATTATTTGCTCAGTTCCCCTTTCCATTCTGGGATTTGGGCTGGCTCAGGCTGGCACAGGTCTTGTGCACACCATTGTAAGGACTGTGAGTTAATATGGCAGTTGCCCTGTGTATCTGGAAGACAGTGTTTCCTTGTCGTCTTCCACCACCTCTGGCACTAACACTCTTTCCATTCCCTCTTCCACAGTGATGCTCGAGCCTTGAGCGAGAGAGTGAGGCATCTTTGTTTCCTCTAGGGCTGAGCATTCTGAAGTCTCTTATTCTCCATGTCAGGTCTCTGCATTAGTCACCATGTACTGCAAGTAGCACCTTCTCAGATGAGGGCTGAGAGATACATGTACCTATGGCTAATGATAAGCCAGATCATTAGGAATTGGTTTGGCATTATGTCCATTTACTGAATAGTACTGGGTCATCAAGTCTGCAACTAGTATTAGGAGTAGGGAGTAGGGGTGGATCTGGGAGAAGTCGAGGGAAAGGGAGTAAATTGGTCAAAATTTGTTGTATGGAATTCTCAAAGAATCAATAAAGTACTATAAAATCAATTAACAATTACTAAAGAAGATTTTACAGTCTGCCAAGTGGTAGTGGTGCTGGCAAGAGATAGGAAATTCAAGAAAAGAGAAAGATGCCAAAAGTATTATTTCTGCTTTGCCTGTGAGAAAGTGATAAAACACAGGAAGAAAGAAAAGCAGGAGCAGTTAAACTCCTCCCACAGCTGTGGCCGAGAAGCTCCTGGATTCTACCAGGCAGAAGCGCACCACACCACATACAAAAGAGAAAATGTAAGCGGCTAGAGGGGTGACTGCAGTTCACAGCATTTACTGCTCTTCCAGAGGACAAAGTCTGGTTCCTAGCACTGGCATTGGGCGGCTCACAACTGCCTGCCTGTAACTCCAGCTCTAGGAGAGCAGGTGCCTTCTTTATAGCCTCTGAGGCTATCACACACACACACACACACACACACACACACA